>JAVGWN010000281.1:0-7500 GCA_034552555.1 Semaprochilodus insignis
CAGCTTTTCACTCAGACATTCCCGTTCCACCTTAAATGCTGCAGCAGTTACATTCCACACAGCCAGGCCTCCCAGGCGTCCAAGGCTCTATGCTAGCCAGTAGCGGGACGGTACGGCGGGCTTTAGTGTTCAGAGGTTTGAGAAATTGAACCGAACACACCTACAGAAACACACACAGCGACATACATGTGCATGTGTATGTGGTCCCAGATGAAGCCTAGCATGACCATTACGCTAATATGTGCACCAGAGAGAGAGAGAGAGAGAGAGAGAGAGAGAGAGAAGGAGGACATACACATAGACCTGCAAACAGATAATGGTAGGCCCATTATTCCCCCTCTCTCCCTGTTCCTCTCTCGCCCTGATGTCCAGACCTCGACAGAACATTACCTCACTGTTGCGGCAAAATTCAGGCTTTAACGAGGACGCCCATGTACTTGTTTCGTCCTACGCAGAAGTCATGGGATATCAGGGTGGTGTTACCTCAGCGGACGGCAGCTTGGGAATGCCCACACCTGTATGAGTTGTAAGCGAGGTTGAACACTTGCTCACTGGCTCTTGGTAGAGCAACATGAGTTGGAACGAAGCACTGACGAGGTCGTTGACCGGTGCTTGCTACGTTTCCCTGCTGGGTCCCCTTTTGCAGCCCTTCATGGACTTCATGTACCCCCACAATGATGGGGTATTCCAGGCAGATCCTAAGTCGTCCAGAACTGGTTCGAGGAGCAATCTGGAGAGTTCCGACGAATGGTGTGACTTGCATGAACCCAGTCAAGGTGTTCACGGTCATGCCTCGTTCAGGTCACCTTGCCATGAGCACGGTGGTCAGTGACCCACCTCACTCACAAGATAACACCTCCCGATGCAACGCCACTTCATAATCAGTTTACATACTGCAACGTTTTGAGGCAAGACTAAGATGATTCAAGCAGTTAAGATGGTGCCGGTGGGTGGGGGTGGGGTACAAGCTTCTGTTGCTTGTTGGCTATACACTGACATCCCAAACGTCATGGGACAGCTGTGTGAACTGATTATGAGGTGGTGTTACCTCAGGGGATGGCGGCTTGGGAACACCCACACTTGTATGAGTTGTAAGTGAGGTTGAACACTTGCTCACTGGCTCATGGTAGAGGAACGTGAGTTTGAACGAAGGATCGAACAAGGTCTTTGACCGGCGCTCGCTACGTTTCACTGCTGGGTCCCCTTTTGCAGCCCTTCATGGACTTCATGTACCTGCACAATGATGGGGTATTCCAGCCGGATAGTGCAATGTGCCCTCGGTCCTAAGTCGTCCAGAACTGGTTCGAGGAGCATTCTGGAGAGTTCCGACAAATGGTGTGGCTTGCATGAGCCCAGTCAAGACGTTCCACTGTCATGCCTCGTTCAAACTCCAATAACTCTTGTCACTCACAAGATAACACCTCCCAACTTGTACAGGTGTGGCCGTTCTCAAGCCACCCCTTGAGGGAACACCACGTCATAATCAGTTTACACACTGCTGGCCCATGACGTTTGGTATATCCGTGTAGCTCCAATGCAAAACCAAGGAACAAGAACGGTGTTCGTAGAAGGGCAAGACGAGGACCGCCAGTCTCAAGTTTCCCCAAGACCACCTGGATGTTCCACAATGCTTCTGGGAAAGTGCTCTCTGGACACTGCCCCCCGGACACTGCCTACAGGACACTGCCCTCAGGACACTGCCTACAGGACACTGCCTACAGGACACTGCCCTCAGGACGCCAGCCACAGGACGCTGCCCTCAGGACGCTGCCCACAGGACACTGCCTACAGGACACTGCCTACAGGACACTGCCCACAGGACGCAGCCCTCAGGATGCTGCCCACAGGACGCTGCCCTCAGGACACTGCCCACAGGACACTGCCCACAGGACACTCCAGAAGTGACATCATCTCAGGGCAGACCCCAGATCACAAATTCAACGTTGGTCTGAGCTGCACTCATCTGTCTTTTTTTTCCATCCCTTGTTTCTCCCATAGAGTCCCATTCATTTTTGCCCCACACAAACCCTATTATCTCCATTAACCTAAGCACTGCACACTAACGGCCACACCTCATCCCAACCGTGAAGCATGGTGAAGGGAGCATCATGGTTGCTGGATGCCTTGTGATCACTGAGGGAACAATGAATTCAAGGGTGTATCAAAACATGACCTCGAGCTGAAGAGATGGCGGATGATGATGCAACGAGACAATGACCCGAAACACGCAAGTAAACCCATTAAGGAACGATTGAAAAGGAAGAAAATCTGAGTCTTGGAATGGCCAAGTCAGAGTCCTGACCTTAACCCTAGCTCCCGGGAATACTGATGAACTGATGAAACACATTGGCAGTGAGGAATGGTCCAAAATTCCTCTTCAGTAAAGTGAAGTTCTGAAGGAAACGTTTGGTGGGGGGGGGGGNAATGGCCAAGTCAGAGTCCTGACCTTAACCCTAGCTCCCGGGAATACTGATGAACTGATGAAACACATTGGCAGTGAGGAATGGTCCAAAATTCCTCTTCAGTAAAGTGAAGTTCTGAAGGAAACGTTTGGTGGGGGGGGGGGGGGATGCTGCCAAAGGAGGATCTACAGGTTAATCAATTCAAGGGTCCACTTGAGGGGTTGACTTACTGGAATTGTGACTTGGAAGGCCACATGGCGCTGTTTTTGCTGGAGTGTCGCTTTAAGCTGTAGCGTGTGCAGTCAGGTGCGGCTAACGCTAGGAGATTACTATGGGAAACACTCCGGTGTTGATTCATCTGCCGTTATTTGATGGATCCATTTGTTGTAATGAAACAGTCCGGAGACCACCATGCGTGCACTCCACTGCGTTGATAGGGCGTATGCATGTGTTTGAGAGTGCATGCATTATCCCAATCCGTTTAAGACCCTCGGGTAAAGCCTGTTTGACCTGTGCTTTCTGTAGGTGACCTTTGGGTCTCCTCTGCCTTCTATACTGTTCAAATCAATGAGAAAACCGACCACTTGCTCCACACTCGGCGAGCCTGTACCGGTGAGCACTGCTCTATTCTCCCGGCTGGTTCCCATTTTCCTGCCGGCTCGTGCACATGGCATGTCTCTTTTACCGTCACCATCCCTGCCATTGAGCCTCACCGTGCTGCCCCCTTTGTGATCCTTCACTGGGATCTGTCTTTTGTGCCGTTCGCCTTGAAGAGGTGCTGTTCCACTCCCTGCTGCATGGGGGTTCTTATGCCACATCGGACTCCAAATGTAGCATGTTGGCAAACAGTGGTCGCTGAGAAAGCAGCAGTTGCGTCCTTGCATCTTGCCCGAAGGTAGCCTACAGGGCGGTCCTTGTGCATACTATGGAATATAATCCCGCCAGCACCGCTGTTAGCAAAGGAGACGCAGGAGACACCACCTTTTCTGCTGGCTCCTCAGTATTGCACTGGTACGAGTGGATCAGACACTGCAGTGTCCACTTACCGTCCACTCTATTAGACACTCCTACCTTGCTGGTCCATCTTGTAGATGTACAGTTAGAGACAATAGCTCATCTGCTGTCTGTTTTGGTCATCTTCTAGTCCTTCATCAGTGGTCACAGAACACTGCCCTCAGGACACTGCCCACAGGACACTGCCCACAGGATGCTGCCCTTAGGCCACTGCCCACAGGACGCTGCCCACAGGACACTGCCCATAGGACACTGCCCTCAGGATGCTGCCCACAGGATGCTGCCCACAGGACGCTGCCCACAGGATGCTGCCCTCAGGACGCTGCCCACAGGATGCTGCTCTCTCTGATAGTTTTGGTTGGTGGACGCTTCTCAGTCCAGAAACGACACCATCTCGGGGCAGACCCCAGAGCATGAATTCAATGTTGGTCTGACCCGCACTCGTCTGTTTGTCTGTTTCCTCCTCCCCTTGTTTCTCGCATAGAGTACTATTCATTTTTGCCCCACACAAACCCTATTATTTCCTTTAACCTACAGTCAGCAAACTGCATGTACTCACTGGGGGAGGTATCCCAAACTCAGCCATACAATCCCACACTCCTCTATGTGTCATTTACTCATCCCCCATTCCTCCCATAGACTCCCATTCATTTTTAGCAACACCTAGCATCCGGCTACCAACAAGCATCAACTGCGCAATCACTCTTCTAGTATCCTTCTAGTTTTTTGTGTTGCTAATAAATAACATTGTGAGCTGAAATGAGCAGATAGGACAGAAGGGCGTATGAGGTTGAAGGTGAAACTCCAGTGAGACGTGCAGTGAACCCAGCACAGCGCTGTGCATGTAACCTTCCATCCGGAGTAAGCATCCAGCTGACTGGGACAACATCTGGCACCGTGATTGTGTCACTGTAGATGAGTGTGTAAGGTCATAGAGGTGAAAACACTCGCCGAACATCAGGAGCTCAAGATGGTGGTGCTGTCTGGGTGGTAAACAAGGGACGTGCTGAGGTAGAACAGCAGCTGGACTCAACAGACACACACACACAAACTCTCTCGACGTGTTATATAACACACACACGCTGGATTGGTGTTGTGTCTCCGGATGTACTGAGCATGCTCTGATGTGTGTCGTCGATCATCGTAATTGCTGATCTTGGTGCGACTTCACTACCAGCCATTAGTCACACGCACCCTCGCTCGCACTGTTCCTGCAGATTCATTTATCTGATGTACCCAGCTGACAACTATCCATAACGCACAGCGCTGTGCTAAAGTCAGGGACCACCCGTCATTTCATTCATTTTCAAATGAAACATTTAGCCATTAAAGGTGCAGTATGCGATTTCGATCCAGTGGACTTATAGTCAAATTCAGTGACTATCACTTCACGGTCCGCTAGCTGTCTGTTCTGTATGCACCTTTGGGGAAAAGTCCAGTGTTGGTACACAGCCCTGGATCTGTAAAAAACGGGAAACAAACAACACTCTTCCAGCCAATCAGCAACAGGGGGGCGCAACAGGACAAGGCAAAGGGGAGGGGCTTTGTGCTGAACTCACTCTCAAGAAGGAGAAATGGCAGCGAAACAAAGTGGGTAGCACCTCTCTAGTCACCTCACAGCAAGAAGGGCCTAGGTTTGATTCCCAGGTGGGGCGTCCAGGGTCCTGCCCTCAGGACGCTGCCCACAGGACGCTGCTCTCAGACCACTGCCCACAGGATGCTGCCCACAGGACACTGCCCACAGGATGCTGCCCTCAGGCCACTGCCCACAGGACACTGCCCTCAGGATGCTGCCCACAGGACACTGCTCTCAGGCCACTGCCCACAGGATGCTGCCCACAGGATGCTGCCCTCAGGCCACTGCCCACAGGACGCTGTCCACTGCTGGCTGGATAGTTTTGGTTGGTTTGGTTGGTGGGGAGGGGCTGTGTGCTGAACTCACTCTCAAGAAGGAGAAATGGCAGCGAAACGAAGTGGGTAGCACCTCTCTAGTCACCTCACAGCAAGAAGGGCCTAGGTTTGATTCCCAGGTGGGGCGTCCAGGGTCCTTTCTGTGTGGAAGACCCCCCTAGGTGTGAGCGTAACTGCCCAGTGATGGACTGGCGGCCTGTCCAGGGTATTTTCTGCTCTCCACCCAGTGAGCGCTAGGATAGGCTCCTCCACGCTAGTCGCCTCACAGCAAGAAGGGCCTGGGTTTGAATCCCAACTGGGCTGCCCGGAGTCCTTTCTGTGTGGAGGACACCCCTAGGTGTGAGCGTAACTGCCCAGTGATGGACCGGCGGCCTGTCCAGGGTGTTTCCTGCTCTCCACCCAGTAAGTGCTGGCATAGCCCCCCCCCCCATGACCCGAAAGGATAAAGTGGCTTAGAAGATGAGTGAGTGAGTGAGTTGGGAATGGGCCTCCTGCATGTGGTGGCAGTATGAGGGGTGATAAGGACCAGAACTTGGCCTGGGGTTCTCCAGAATCGTTCTCCAGAATCGCATACTGCACCTTTAATACAAGTTACTCATTGTCAGAGCGTATTTCTGAGAAGATCAGATATGAACTAATCAGCTCACAAAGATCTAAACATCCAAGTTTGCTAGTCCAGTGTCGTTAGCCTTTGCAATGCCAGTCCATGAATTTTGGGGGGCGGAGCTTCTTCTGTAGAAGCACTGAAGGGAGGGGTGTGTTTGTTATGCTGTTGAGTTCCAACATCAAAAATCGTTCTCCAGAATCGCATACTGCACCTTTAATCCAAGCCCTCCTTTTCTGTTCCTCACTTCCTCTGAGCGCCTTCTTCGGCCTCTTCGCAGCCGTGATGTCCGTGCTCGGAATACCAAGCTAACTTCTTCCTATAGCTAGAGGCCTGGGGAGAGGTCTGGATCTCGTCTCTCCAATGTTACGTAGCGCTATAGCAGGCATAAGGGTGGTCTATGACTTTTGCACGGTGCTGTATACGACGACTAGCCTAGCCCACTGCCGTGAACCCTGTACACCCTGTTCAGTGGTCTCAACTGCATTGCTGTGCAGCAGTTGACAGACCCTCCGCATCAGATGGGAACCCCCGCATACATAGCACACACACACAGAGCGAGTCTGCTGGACTGCGTATGTTCTCCGCTCTGCTAGCGAGCCGTCGCCTTGATTCATGTGTCTTTTCATCAGAGCGTGGAGAAGTGCTGAGGTAGGAGAGCGGCCGGACTGGTGTGGGGTTGTGCAGTGCTGGTTAGAGCAGCAGACCTGCACTGCAGCACTGCTCTGCTCTCCGCTGATCCTCCACTCATCAGAGTACACCAGGACATACGACTGCAGCAGGAGGAGTGTGAGTGTGGGTGGGTTTTTAACACCTTGCGGGGACGCGATGAAAGGACTGTTCTTTCGTCCACCACAAACTGCAGCTTTCATGGGCCGGGCCATGGGGAGGCCTGTCTCTGGGGTTCCCACGAGCTGCCTGTTACTTAAAGGGGAATTCCACCAATGTTTCCAAAACTCGGCATTAAATTAAATGATGGAAATGAAATTCCGATGCAACTGTCCACAGTGGTGGCGATAGCTACCTCCACAAGGTCTGACCTCTACAAGGTCTCCTCACAGACCCCTGGTTCCCATCACCACCAGTGCCAAGAGAGTCAGGATGTTTCCCTACAGTGAACCGTTCACGTCACACCACTCCCAGTCTTTAGCTGTCCTGCTGCTCAGATGGTTCTCCTGGTGAAACCAGCTCAGTAACCGGTGGCACGGTGGCGCAGTGGGTAGCACCTCTCTAGTCGGCTCACAGCAAGAAGGGCCTGGGTTTGAATCCCAGCTGGGGCGTCCAGGGTCCTTTCAGTGTGGAGGACCCCCCTAGGTGTGAACATGCCTGCCCAGTGATGGACTGGCAGCCTGTCCAGGGTGTTTCCCGCTCTCTACCCAGTAAGCGCTGGCATAGCCCCCCCTGTGACCCAGAAGGATAAAGTGGTTTAGAAGATGAGTGAGTTGGTCAAGGGGGTGGCATGGTGGCGCAGGGGGTAGCACCGATCTAGTCACCTCAGAGCAAGAAGGGCCCAGGTTTGATTCCCAGCTGGGGTGCCCGGAGTCCTTTCTGTGTGGAGGACCCCCCTAG
>JAVGWN010000281.1:10000-14847 GCA_034552555.1 Semaprochilodus insignis
ACACAACACACACAGCAACATACAAACACACTACACATGCACAGCAACACAACATAACACACTACAGCACATGCACAGTAACACAACATACAGTAACATACAAACACACTACAGCACATGCACAGTAACACAACATACGGTAACATACAAACACACTACACATGCACAGTAACATACAAACACACTACACATGCATAGTAACACAAAATACAAACACTACAGCACATGCACAGTAACACAACATACAGTAACATACAAACACACTACACATGCACAGTAACACAAAATACAAACACTACAGCACATGCAAAGTAACACAACACACACTGTAACACAACACACACACACACACACACACACACTACAACATACATACAGTAACACAGTAACACAACACACATTACGACAGCCACAGAGAACACAAAATAAACACATACACAGAAACAGAACACACACACCTAAAACAATATGTCATACTCATAAATCTATACAACGATATGCACACAGTAACACAAACCTGTACAACTCAAATATTCCAAAATTCAGTTCCCCTTTATTAATAAAACACTTTAATAACCACAATAAACAACACAGCACACAGCACATACAATAACACACAAATACACAATACAGCACACAGCACACATACAATAATACACAAATACACAATACAGCACACAGCGCACATACAATAACACACAAATACACAATACAGCACACAGCGCATACAATAACACAAAAATACACAATACAGCACACAGCGCACACAATAACACACAAATACACAATACAGCACACAGCGCGCATACAATAACACACAAATACACAATACAGCACACAGCACACATACAATAACACACAAATACACAATACAGCACACAGCACACACAATAACACACAAATACACAATACAGCACACAGCGCATACAATAACACACAAATACACAATACAGCACACAGGGCACATACAATAACACACAAATACACAATACAGCACACAGCGCACACAATAACACACAAATACACAATACAGCACACAGCGCACACAATAACACACAAATACACAATACAGCACACAGCACACATACAGCGTTACAGCGTGGGAGAAAAACAATACAGCCATGAATTTACCCATTTCATTTAGAGTCAATGACTCTCTCTCTCTCTCTCTCTGATACACACACACACACACACACACAATCCTTTAATGTACTGCCTTTGCAAACAATGGCTGTACAAGGCAATCTTTCTCGCTCTCTGTCTGCTGGTGTGGGGGAGGAGAGAGAGAGCATGTGGAGCTATAAGGAGTAACTTACTGAAGAACTGCAATGCAGAGAGGAAAAGAGAGCGAGAAAGAGAAAGAGAGGAAAGAAAGACAGAGAGAAGCTGGGAGAAAAAGGAGAGAAGGCCAAACAGAGGAAAGAAAGAAGAGACTGAAAGAAAGAGGAAACAGAAAGAGACATAGAAAGAAGTGAGAGAGAGAGAGAGAGAGAGAGAACAGAGTGGGAGAGAGGAAAGAGAGAGAGAGAGAAACTGAATGATATTAATTAAAGCAACTGCACTCATTCACCTCTCAGCAACCCCTCCAATGTGCTTACACATCCAATGTACTCTCTCTCTCTCACACACACTCTCACCTTCAAAACACCCTGAAGTTATTCCCAGTTACATCTCCCTCTCTTTCTCTCTCTTCCTTTCTGCCTTTCACTCTCACTCATTCGTTAACTCCTGCTGAATGGGAGAATGTGAACATTTCCCATGATTCCCTAGCGAACAAACCATGCTGGCACCTTTTCCCCATTCCATTTCAAAAAGTGTTCTAGAAAGTTCTGGGTGTTTAGCACTAGCTAACCCGAACACCTGAGGTAATATATTAGGGGATGTAATGTTCTAGAAAGTTCTGGGTGTTTAGCACTAGCTAACCCTAACAGCTGAGGTAATATATTAGGGGATGTAATGTTCTAGAAAGTTCTGGGTGTTAAGCACTAGCTAACTCGAACACCTGAGGTAATATATTAGGGGATGTAATGTTCTAGAAAGTTCTGGGTGCTTAGCACTAGGTAACCCTAACAGATGAGGTAATATATTAGCGGATGTAATGTTCTAGAAAGTTCTGGGTGTTTAGCACTAGCTAACCCTAACAGATGAGGTAATATATTAGCGGATGTAATGTTCTAGAAAGTTCTGGGTGTTTAGCACTAGGTAACCCTAACAGATGAGGTAATATATTAGTGGATATAATGTTCTAGAAAGTTCTGGGTGTTAAGCACTAGCTAACTCGAACACCTGAGGTAATATATTAGCGGATGTAATGTTCTAGAAAGTTCTGGGTGTTTAGCACTAGGTAACCCTAACAGATGAGGTAATATATTAGCGGATGTAATGTTCTAGGAAGTTCTGGGTGTTTAGCACTATAACCCTAACAGCTGAGGTAATATATTAACGGATGTAATGTTCTAGGAAGTTCTGGGTGTTTAGCACTAGCTAACCCTAACAGCTGAGGTAATATATTAGCGGATATAATGTTCTAGAAAGTTCTTGGTGTTTAGCACTATAACCCTAACAGCTGAGGTAATATATTAACAGTGATATAATGTTCTAGAAAGTTCTTGCCGTTTAGCCGTCTAGCTAAATGTGATGATCCGAGCCTGCCTAAACACTGAGCCGGATCTTCTTTATTTTAGCTTATGTGTGCGGTGCTACTATCCAAAGATATATGGCGTGGTTTACAAACCAGCCCCGTTCGATTACACCTGTATGTTATTTACATCCATCATTATGTTTTTCCCAATTATTGGAATTCTTCACCCTTAGGAACAGCATGATTATCAGCGGATTTTGTATTGTTTATATTGTGTTAAAACTGGGACTCGTCCCATTCCTAGTACATTCTCCTCTGACCACTGGTCACTTAGTATATGCTAATTAATTACTTTCCTGATTATTGGTGAGAACGTATCTCACGGTGTCCAAAACAAAAGGGTGCAGATGCTGAAGAAGAGCTGGACCTCATGAGTATGACATCATCATGGACGGAAAGAGGCAGAGAGACGCAAATGCATCTGCACTGCCACCTGGTGGTGGAATTTCATAGGTAAGTGGAGCTGAATCACTGTACTGGCAAATTCATCACACAAACACTGAACACACTTCTTTGTAGACAAGTGGATCTCACTTAGTTACAGCCATGCAGATGTAATAATAATAATAATAATAATAATAATAATAATAATAATAATAATTATTATTATTATTATTATTATTAACTGAATGCTGAAGTTTATATCCCTAGAATTCAACAAGCTGGCCAGAGTCGGCTCCCCTTCCTACATCAAGCAGGGACCATAGCAGAGCCGTCAGAGTCACTAGCATTATGTGGAAGCTAAGAGCTAATCATGCTCCGTTGTTGGCTGAACCTGAGTGGACACGAGTTATTGTTCATGACAACGTCCAGCTACACTCGGCAAGAACCTGTATGTGTGTGCTGACCACTTTGTGTGTGACACAAAGCTGAAGTCGGCTTCTTATTCTAAATGCCAAGAACTTTCTAGAACATCTCTTTTAGTACTTCAGCTGTTAGCATTAGCTAGTGCTAAACACCCAGAACTTTCTAGAACATTACATGTTCTTGGCAGTTGGCACTACTTAACGCTAATACCTAACATGACATATATTAACAGAGAGATTTTGGTGTTTGGCACTAGCTAACGCTAACAGCTAAGGCAATATATTAACAGAGATGTAATGGTCTAGAAGTTATTGGTGTTTAGCACTAGCTAATGCTAACAGCTAAGGGAATATATTAACAATGATGTAATGTTCTAGATAGTTCTTGGTGTTTAGCACTAGCTAACGCTAACAGCTAAGGGAATATATTCACAGAGATGGAATGTTCTAGAGGTTCTTGGTGTTACTTAGGATCCACAGTCCTATTAACGCTATCAGTCTGCTGAATGTCTGATCAACAGGTGACTAAGTCGAGAGTAAAATTAATGATAATCAATAAAGTGAATAATTCCCATAGAAAAATCCCATATTATGGAAAACCGAATGAGACAAACTACAGCTAGTGTTTCAGTGGACGCATGTGTGCAGGACAGAATCGGACTATCAGCTCTCAATTCAAGTGCATGTTATTAATGTCCATCTCTGATTAGCTACGGTTTATATTCCACCTTTCCTTCCAAGAGAACTTGACCCCAAGTTGGACGACAGGGTTATAGCACGGCATCCCAGTGTCCCATCAGACCAGTCCCAGAAATAAGGGGCCTTATATAAAGGCTGCAGAAATAAAGACTACATAAATACACTTTGCCGCCGGGTGTTGGATTTCCAAAAAACCCAGTATCATTCAGGGTGCCTGCTTTAAAATGCCTCCCTCTGTGGCTAAATCCCGAATGGCTCCCGCTTATACATATAGTGAACTGTTTGGATATAGAAGTTCTTGTTCAAAGTAGGCTCTAGTACCCTGTTGGGCCACCTCAACCCTGGATACACGTTCAGATCCGGCTGGGCATGGAGCCATTCAGGTTCCTTATGGCATCCTCCGGCACATTTGCCCATAGTTGTTGCAGCTGGGCCTGCAGATCCTGCACACTCATAGGTTGCCGAAGCTGGCGTCCCAGCTGGTCCCATAATAAATGCTCGATTGGCGGTAAATTGGGGGACCGAGCAGGCCAAGGAGGTGGTGCAATCTGGCGGAGACATTCCTGAGGAAGCCTTGATGAGCGTTATCCTGCTTCCAATGCCATGAAAGGCGACACATGTGTCCGGAGTATGTCCTGCACATATCGCTGAGACGTTGGTGCCCCTTGTATCCCTACTAGGGGTAACCAGCTATCGTATGC
>JAVGWN010000282.1:0-14845 GCA_034552555.1 Semaprochilodus insignis
TATATATATATATCATAGAAAGTACATAAACAATAGGTTATTTAAACAACTTTAAACACTGAATTTCGTCATTAACTCACCGCATTGTATTTATTTATTTATTTATTTATTAGTAATGGATAGACAGGCTGAAATTCCCGACCAGCTCACTTCCGGTGGCAAGCGTACGAAGGCGCGATGTGGGCGGATAAATGTATATGGGGGCGTGGTTTCCCCATTATGGGGCGAGAACTCGGTGGGGGCGTGGCTGCTCAGTGGGGGCAACGGTTTGAGGGCGGGGCTTCTTCCTCCGGTGACGTCGAAATGGGAAAACGAAACTGAGGCGGAGGTATTTCCCGAGAAGACCCGTCAGGGCCTGATATAAACAGCGACGCAGACTCAGCAGTCAGTTAGCAGTCGGCCGAGACTCCATAACTGAGCTCTGCATCATCTGTCCACAGGATTTAGCTGAGTGTTGTCCTCGCGGAGGTAAGTCCCTTCAGTTCCACGTTCATACAGCAGTGACGGGTTTGGGTGCAGTGCATTCTGCTAGTCACGTGACACATATTAGGGCCTGTTGTCTGTTTTAGAACTCGGACATTAGCACAGCTTGAGTTTCATGTAAACTGCACAGTTTTAGGAATAAACCGGCGTTTTTGTTCGTAACTGGATTTGCTGTGTTGTAGTCCTGTTTTCACACTCTGCGCATGTGCCGGTTCTGTCGTCCTTTAAAGGGGAACTCCACTAACCTTTCAAAATGTAGGCATAACTAAGTGTTTACGATATAAACAGAGTCATTCAGAGGGATTCAGTGTGAAACGTTCAGTTCTAGATAAACTTCCAGAGTCAGAACTCTTCACAGTGGTGGTGAATGGAACCAGACGTCCGCCAATAAACCCTGCCCTTACAGAAAGTTACTACATGAGATGGTTGTGAATACACTGCCTGATGTCTGAGACACTGTTTATGATAGGGATTTGGCCTTTCCTGGTGGAGGGACGCATGCAGAGCACTGTGAGGTAGAATAGTCCCCCAAAGAAAACATATTATTTCCAGGTTTTCCAGATTTTCCCATCATCAACATTCCATAAAATGTCTATGTGTGTGTTCTAGACGTCATGGTGACCCCTGGTTCCCATCACCACCACTTTAAAGAACGTCTGAACCACCTCACACCAAACCCGCTCTCAGTCACTCTGTTTACACGGAACCATGCAGTGTTGAGCTTATTTCAGTCTTTTCCAGTCTCTGTGCTGGTTGATGAGCCTCAATGGACCAGAACAAGAACAAACCCCTCTTCATCCCCTGGCTGCGGATGCAGATTGACAGTGGACAGTACCCTGGAGTCCACTGGGTCAACCACGAACACACTCGCTTCACTATCCCCTGGAAACATGCTTTGAGGCAGGACTCCAACAGTGACGACGTCCGTATCTTCAAGGTAAACCAGGATTCTGATGATTCATTTCACCTCCATGTTCACACCCTGTTCTCTGACAAATACAGCTCCCACAACCACTAACTGGCCACTTTATTAGAAACACCTGCCTTGTGCTTCTACTATCTGGCCACTTTATCAGAAACACAGACCATGTGCTTCCACTGTCTGGCCACTTTATTAGAAACACCGACATTATGCTTAAACTAACCGGCCACTTTTTCAGTTGTCTGAACCGTATCTTCAGAATAGTTCCCTCTCCTTTCGTCCCAACCTAGGCATGGGCCCAGAAGAGCGTCAGCTCCGATGGCAGGATCCAAGGCGACCCCTCGGTGTGGAAGAGGAACTTCCGGAGTGCTCTCAGAGCCAGAGGCTTCAAAATGGAGCTTGACAACAAGAACGACGCTGCCAACCCTCACAAAGTCTTCAGGTGGCCAGAGGATGGACAGTCTGGGGGTAAGAAGTGGATCCAGACCGACAGTAGTAGCGGCCATAACAGGGTATAGGACTGGCCATAACTATGGGGCGCACTAGGGCGGTCTATTGGAAAGACCCTGGCGATACAATACGTATCATGATACGGCGATTACGATTCTATATATTGCGATACTGTAAGTAAAACGATACACTGAAATATTTTTAATCTTAATTTTCGGAAAATGGTAATAGTATATAAACACACCACTGTATGCACACATCTGCTAATGCTAACGTTAACGGTGCGGCCTTACACTACTGGTTTACGTTGAAGTGGATGAGTCTAATGCTAAAATGCTAATGCTACCCAATAGTAGCTGATGCTGATATGTTCTGTCTGCTCATTTGGTCTGTCATGATCGTTACATTTTAGCTGATGATTAATTGTTATATAATAATTGCGATTAATAATTTAATGGTATTTTATTGGTCAATGCAACTATTAAAGCTCCCAGACAAAAAATGGGTCCCCTGTGACTGTAATGTACCTAATAGCGTCTAACACCTCCACCAGCACCAATAACAGCTGTGACTGGATTGGGCATGTACTGGTCAAGTTTCTGGATGTAGGCCACATCAATGTTCAGACACTCTTACATCAAAGAATTGGTCAGTTGGTCCAGATTTGGTGGATGCCTTCCCTGGTGTTTTACTGGGTGTTCCGGGAATTCCAAGAGGATTCAAATCTGGGGATTTTGTGAGCCATCTTGGAATACTGGGAGGGGAATATTATGTTTCACCCCCAGAACATCACAGAGGGGGCTCAGTATATGTCCGGGGAGCTTATATACTGTTTATATATTAATTATCATATTTTCTTCCTACTTCTTTACCCTCTGCAGAGTCGCGGGAAGGATCGCAAGATTATGATGTGAGTTTCAAAATGACTACATCAGGATGTTCAGTTCTAAGCTTGCCCCTACTGTGTTCTGTCTGATCCTGAGTGACGGTATTTGTTTCCCTGCTAGAGTGAAATTCCCGATGAAATTCCGGTCTATGATGATCTGTACTTGGCAGATGAAGCAATCCCCTTAGGTGAGGAGAAAAATGAGTGCTGGCACAGTTGCATGTTCACCGCGTATCATACACCTGTACACCTCACTGTACTGTCTGTGTTCCTGCTGTGATTCTCAGGTGAAGCCGTGCTTCCTGATTTGCTGGGTCAGTGTCTATTAGCCCTCAGTATTGGCGGAAATGAGCAAGGTACACTGACCTGAACCATATCAACTATAAGAGCTTATTGCGTACAGGTTAATGGCTAACCACCTTTAAACCCCTTATAAGAGTCTGCAGCTGGTTCCAGGTTCCAGTTCCTCACTCTCATGACTTATATATATATATATATATAACTAATAATTAATATCAGATACTGAATAATTCATAGTGGATACTGAATAATTCATTGTGGATACTGAATAATTAATAGTAGATACTGAATAATTCATAGTAGATACTGAATAATTAATAGTAGATACTGAGTAATTTATTGTTGAAACTGAATAATTCCTACTAGATACTGAATAATTCATAGTGGATGCTGAACAATTCATAGTGGATACTTAGTAATTTATAGTCGATGCTGAATAATTCAAAGTGGATGCTGAACAATTCATAGAGGATACTGAATAATTCATAATGGATGCTTAGTAATTTATAGTAGATGCTGAATAATTCATACAGGATACTGAATAATTCATAGAGGATACTGAATAATTCATAGAGGATACTGAATAATTCATAGTGTATACTGAATAATTCATAGAGGATACTGAATAATTCATAGTGTATACTGAATAATTCATAGTAGTTAGTAATAATATTAGTATTAAATACTGATTACAAAGTACTTGTATACAAATTACTAAATACATCCTGAATAACGAATAATGGATATTGAATATATATTATCGAATGATAATAGATACTGAATAGTGCATACTGAATAATGTATAATAGATACTGAATACTTTATAGTAGATACTGAATCATATGTATTAAGGTTAATAACTGAATCATTTTCTTCATAGAGATTCAGAGTACTGTTGCTGTGGATGGTCAGTTGTTCCTGGATCCGTCAGCTCAGTTCCCGGCAGCAGTGACCGTGGACGGTGTGATTGGTGAAGTGTTCCCTGTCCAGGACACCCTGGGGCTGGACCAGTTTTCCCCTGTCGGCGGGGCTGTTGGTGGTATAGGGAACGCTTCCCCCGCTGAAGGCGCTGTGGCTCTCGGGCAGTTTTCTCCACTGGAGGGCGCGTTTATGGGCACACAGCACTGTCCAGAGGAGCCTGACCTGGAGCAGCAACTCCCTGTTCAGGTCGCACCCAATGACTCCGGTAGGATCACTTACTGGTAGTATACTCCTGTCTGTGTTTAGGGTGTTATAGGCTATAATGTGGCTCAGGTGCTGTTATTACCTGGGCTACCAGCCAAACCTCGTCAAGGGCATCACATTGGTCAGGGCCGGCTCTGCTTAGATCCCTCAAGATCCCTTTTTCTCGCTCAAATTGGTGCCTTTTAAACGGGCTGCTGGAGGTGTCTGTGCTCGTACACTCTCTGTATGTACGTTATGTGTTGTTATTGGGTGTTATGGGGTTCTATAAATGCTTGTGCCCAGGGACCCTGCAAGAGCCCAGTGGTGGATAAAGTACACAAAGCATGTTCCTGAGTTACAGTAGAGATCCCCAGGGTAAACTCCTCCTCCAGTGTCAGTGTCAGTTCCTCCCTTTAGACCTCCACTGGAGTAACAGTACTAAAGTATGTACCTTCAAATGTACTTAAGTATGGAGAGTAACAGGAGCATGATTTATTATGGCTCTAATGTCCTATTATCATTTCTGGAACAAGACTCTTAATCAGCTCAGTGTAGGTGAAGAGACTCTAGTGTCTCTCAGTCCACCAGTCTTTAATAGAAGATCATTCATTAGTCTGACACTGACGTCTATTACAATCATCATCAGTACAGAACACTGAAGGAGAACAGGTTCCATTAGCTAGAACCATAAAAGTTTCAGTTTAAGATTCATGTTTAATAAGAACTTGCTTTAAACAGGTTCACTAATGAGTTTCTCCTTTACTGTACTGCACCTGTAGGTCTCAGTTCATAAACACAAACCAGCCAAAACACATGTACTATAAAGGAAACAGTGTTTATATACATTCAGAATGAAGTGCATGTGTACATATTTCTGTATTGTGGTCTATTTACCCACAAAGTCAGGAACAATATGTTTGATCTGTTTACTAACCCCATCCTGCTTTACCTGCCCTCCGCCATGTGGTCCTGGATATAGTCCAGGCCTGAAACGGACATTTCCATGGATGCTAAGAATCCATGAATAAGCACATAAGCCGAAAGGAAGGACAGATTTCCCATAATGCACTGGAGTAAACAGTCAGATATTAGACTCCACTGAAAAGGTGGTGAAGTTAAAGTACAAAGTCGTCCAGAATGGAAACACTTCAGTACAGATACACTAAAAACTACTTAAGTACAGAAACCAGTTCCATGTACTGAGTTACTGTCCACCACTGCAAAAGCATGATCTGTCACCAAGAGGCCTGATCTTGGACTAAGATGTTATTAGTCAAGTTCCTGCAAATTAGTTTACCTTCTACAGCCTAATAACGGTGGTATTATTAGACTATAGAAGTTGAACTCGTTTGCAGCGTTCTGCTGAATCTTATTGAGGAATGTGTTTGTGTTATGTTTTTTAAGCACAGTCGTCTACAGTTCTATATGGCGTCCATGTTTAAGTGGACGTCTACTTGTACTTATTACTTACAGTACCTGATAGCATTAACCACGTGGTCCAGACCTAAATCTGATGAAATATTTACAGTATAAACTAGAATTCGATTAAATATAAAGGAATAAGTAAACACATAAAGAAATCAATGGATGTAGCCGTTCGGTTTACACTAGCAGTCAAAAGTTTACACACCCCACTAAATGGACTGTCTACAGTCTTGTCTTACACTACAGCTCCAACTGATGAGGGTCTGAACCAGTACATATCCTGATATACCACATATCGTCGCTGTCCAAAGGAAAACATGTATCTCCGTTTTTGTTGATTTTTACTTTTATGCATGATTTGATCACATGAGCTGACATTTACATTGTGTGAAAATTTCATGATGAATGGACCGACAGAAATGGCCCAAAATCACTTGGAAAAAAGTCTGGTTCCATTGACTTACATTAGTATGAAATGAGGTTTTTGCCCTCTCCTGTAAAGTTGTCATTTTGGAGATACGTGTTTTTCTTTGGACAGCGACGATATACTCTTGATGTACCGCTATATAACTATACTGTATGTACATAGTGATGCATCAGGAGTATATGTGGTATATCAGGATATGTATTGTTTCAGACTCTCATCTCATATTTATTTATATATGTATGTATATATATCAGCCTCCACTGCAGGTTAAGAAGGATGGTTCATCCTCCTGTAAAGGTCCGTTTCTGGAGGGTTTTAAGGTGGACTGTATAATTCCATGAGTGCTAGTTTATAGTTTGGGGTCTTCACTTTTATTCTACAGTAAAGCTTTAAGATACACAGAAGGAGAACCTGCTATGAGGAGCCGTGTCTGAACGTTTGACTGAATAAGTAAACATAATAGAAATGAATTAATGTAGTTATTCATCTGACCAGAACTGACAGTTTACAGTACCAGTCAAAAGTATAAACACCCCCATCTAAATGGATGTTGTTGTTGATGCATGTTGTTACACTTAACAGCTCCAACTGATGAGAGTCTGAAACAAGACATATCCTGATATACCACATGTCCTCTTGATGTATCACTATATATATATATATATATATACAGCTCTGGAAAAATTGAAGAGACCACCTGAAAGTGATCAGTTCCTCTAGTTGTACAGTTTCTGGGTTTGTGTTGGACCAAAATAAGCAGTTCTGTTTGATTCTATACCCTACTGGAAACACGTCTCCCAAATTCCAGATCAAATATTGTATTTAGATCTGTTTATTTAGAAAATCACTAATGACCCTCCAGAAGCCTGTTTTTAGAACCATGCTCGCTGTGCGTTTCACCCCAGCCACCGCTCGCCAGTCTCTCTGTAGGTCACTCGAGGTCATCTTACGGTGGTTAAGGGACATTGGAATGAGGTGGCCCTCATCACGGTCAGTAGAGAGGGGTTTTGGCCCTCTGCCAGTCTGTAGCTGTGTTGTCCTGTGTGTTTGCTGCTTGACCTTGTTCTTATGAACCAGACGCTCACTGTATCTGCCAGTAAAGCTAGAACCCAACCTTCTGTTCCTCACTAAGAACCTGCTGTACATGTGGAGATGCTGATTTAAGAAGAAACTGGAGTGGGCTCTTATTTATTTCCAGAGCTGTGTATATATATAGACCAGTAGCACTGCAGGTTAAGAAAGCTGGTTCATCCTCCTGTAAAGGTCCATTCTGGAGGGTTTTAAGGTGGACTGTATAATTCCATGAGGCCTATTTTATAGTTTGATGTCTACATCTGCTCACTATCATTTTCAGGTCCCAACCAGTTTCCAACCCATTATAAGGTGACTGTTTACTACAAAGGAACCAAAGTGTCGGAGCAGCTGGTGGAGAATGAAGCGGGTTTCCGGCTGGTGTTCAGGTAAGGGGAGATCCGTAATTGACCTGACTGACTGATATACATTATTGCAGCAGTAAGTCTGATTAAATGCTGCGCTCTGTTTAGGAATGACCCCAGCTTAATGGCAGATGGGCTCCCAGTTTTGGAACTGCCCGAAACTGACTCTATCCTGGACCAGACCCAGGCCAGGTCAACCATGGACATCCTGGTTAATCTGGGGGGTCTGGAGGTCAGGAAAGAGAACGGGATGCTGTGGGGTCATCGCTGGGGCGACAGCAGGGTCTTCTGGGGTCTAGATAAACACGAGCGAGGGGCAGAACCCAGGCCTCTCTCCAAAATCCAGCCTGAGCCCATCTATTCCTTCAAAGACTTCTGCTCAGGTGGGTCGAGTGTGGTGAGTCTAGTTACCTGAGGTGACTGAGTAACAGTTGTAGGGACGAAGGGTTCTCACGCTGCCCATCAAAAGTTTGGGAACAGATTTTCGGAATGTTCTTTAGTGCAGTTGAGCATGTCTTTTTTGTTGGTGTGCAGTAACTTACTATATTAAGTAAGGAACTGACCATACGACACAGGAGCGCACGCCTCAGATTAGATTAGATTAGATTAGATTTAACTTTATGGTCATTGTGCAGAGTACAGGTTACAGAACCAATGAAATGCAGTTAGCATCTAACCAAAAGTTCAAAATACAGGATCATTTACACCTGAAGTGCATATATCTATACATATATGAGTACAGACTGGGGGCAGTCCGATTCCCTGAACCGACAGTAACGACTGAAGTGCAAGGCACCTAACCCCCAACTGCTCACCACTCCGGGCAAGTGTGTTCCCTACCTCATAGTGTGTGTGTGTGTGTGTGTGTGTGTGTGTGTGTGTGTGTGTGTGAGTGTTTCACTTCACGGGTGAGTTAAATGCGGAAGACAAATTCCTCTGTGTGCAGCACAACTGGCTCTAAAACTCTCTATTCAGAGAATGATTGGCCTCACCTAAATATGCACATGTACAGAGCAAGTGGAGAGAATACAGGTTGCATGTAGGTTGCATGTAGAGCACATATGTACAAAACCTTACGTATGCAGAGAGTTAATATACAGTATGCCAATGGTGCTGCACTAACAGGATGACTCATGGAGGCATCACTGCTCGCTGAATGTCCGCAATCGTGGCTGTTGGGTCAGTCGAGTACAGTGATAATAAGGCTGGTCGTTCTGACTTGCGTCACATGCCTGGCCGAGCGTGAAACTGGAATCATTCGCATGTCTAACGATGTCAAACCTACCCACCAAGTTTCATCCCTGTGGGTTGATTCCTTCCTTTTGAAGACGAGTGTATTGTTGAGTCAGCTTGACAGAGCCTAATCAGCACAATGACAGCTGCCGTCAGTGTGCTGCTGACTGCCAAACCACCTCCTTCCATCCAGTTGCTCCACTGTAACCTAAAGAAAACCAGCAGAAGTGTCCCCAAACGTTTGACGGGCAGTGTACAATCAGAGGAACCTGACAGGAACCTGCCGTCACTGAAAGATTGTGTGTGTTTCCACCAGGTTTAATGGAGTTCATACACAACCAAGGTACACCGTCCCCTTCGTACACTCTCTTCTTCTGTCTGGGACAGAACTGGCCCGACCCCAAAAACAAACCCTGGGATAGAAAGCTCATTATGGTAGAGGTAAAGATCAGACCCTCTCTCTGTCTCTCGTTTCTTCAGCTCTCTGTTCCCATATTTGAAATGTCTTTCTTCTCTTTGCCTTCTCTTCAGGTGGTCCTCACCTCAATCGAGAAGCTGAAGCTGATCGCTGTGGAGAATGGCGCGTCATCACTGCAGTCTGATGAACTGCAGCTTTCACTGGAGCAGATGATGGAGATGTGCTAAATCACTTTTAAGGGTGAACATCTGGGACTGGAGATACGTTGGAATTCTGCACTTTGTAGCGATGGCTCAGCCGAGCCACTGAAACGAAAAGCTTTGCACTGGAGCTACGGGGCTAATGTAGCTAACAAGTAATGGAAACTAATGGTCACCAATTAGCCTTAAACAAACTGCGTGTCCAAGTAATCACTTACAGCCCTCTTTGACCAAAAATGGCCATGGCTTATAAACTGGTTCCGTTCAGGCTTCCTAGAACCTTGGTGCTGTTCAGGGCACCAGCCTGCGTTTACACCAGATTTTACTGGAACCAAGAATATCTAAGGACACATCATCACAACAGGGGGCGCTGCACAGTGGTAGGAAACAGTAGTACCAAGATGGCAGAGCGTATAGATGACCTATGAGCGTTTGGGCTGTTATTCCAGATGTTTGTTTATATCTAGAAAGCAAGCACGGACCAACTACTGGAGATAAGAAGACCTAGAGGAGGTTCTTCAGCAGACCACTGGGTGTCGCCATTGTTGTCTTCTCTTTCCTCAACAACTGACACGCCCACGGATGTCGTCACGGTTCGTGCTGAAGAACCTACTGTTCTTTGGTTCCAGCTGAGAGCAAACTTTTCGGGTCCCAAACCTGCTTATTTAATGGTGGGAATGGAAACGGAACTGAC
Organism: Semaprochilodus insignis; assembly: GCA_034552555.1. NCBI lineage: Eukaryota > Metazoa > Chordata > Actinopteri > Characiformes > Prochilodontidae > Semaprochilodus > Semaprochilodus insignis. Next base: position 10,039 of record JAVGWN010000282.1, read on the forward strand.
TCCACGTTGGTGGAAAAGGTCTTGTGCCTCTCAGGGTCAAGTGCAGATTGAGTCTCTAGAGGTGTACGTTGATTCTCTGGTGTGCGATTCTGAATTGAGCCTCTTGGGTTGGAGTCTTAAGTCTCTCAGGTTCAAGTCACAGTCAGTTCCCAGATCTTTGGGGTTTGAGGCAAGTCTTGAGTCTCTGAGGTGTGAAGGCAAATCAGGTCTTGGATCTTTCATGTCTGAGTCTCAGTCAAGTCTTGATTCTCTTTTGTTTGAGTCAGAGCCTGTACCCTGATGTTCGTGTCAGAGGTGAGGCTCTTAGGTTGGAGTCAGTGTCAAGTGTCCAGCCGCTCAGGTTTGAATCCAAGTCAAGTCTCTGGGGAGCCAGTCTGAGTTGAGCCCTCTAGGGTTGGAGTCTTGAATCTCTGAGGTTGGAGTCACAGTCAATTCACAGACCTTGGGGGTTTGAGTCAAGTCTTGAGTCTCTAAGGTGTGAAGGCGAGTCAGGTCCCGATCTTTCATGTTCGAGTCTTGATTCTATCTTGTTTGAGTCCATGTCAGTACCCTGACGTGTGCATCCGAGTTGAGCCTCTTGGGTTGGATTCAGAGTCGAGTCAAGTTGAGTCTCAAGTCCCTCAGGTTGGAGTCCATGTCAGATCTTCAGTCTCTGCCTCCAAATCGAGTCTCAAATTTCGTTAGCATGACCGAGTTTAGGTCACCAAATGTCCCTGGTTTATAGTAACAGTCCCCGCATTTTGGTGGCCTGTCCCCGTCTGGAGCCGTCCCAGGAAATGTCCTCGTTTTCACCTATGAATTAAAAACACACCAGAAGGGAAGACCTTCATCAGAGCAGACGGGGAAACGTTGTGCTTGCCAGCTGAGGAGGCAGCTGCTGCTCCCTACTGACCACTTCTACCACTTGCTGGCCGAGAACATTGCTGTGTAACACTCCACCAGAAGCTAGCAAGTGTCCAGTCAGCTCACAGCATCACCATGAACGTCTTTTAGGACACAAGGTGACCCAGAGACTGAAAAGCAGGGCAGGGGATATTGGGTCTATGAATCGTACTACCAGGTGATGGTGGATATCAGATATACAGTCTGCTTGAATGTATCTACGTAGAGTGAATCATATAAGCCATCCACATATGACATTGGACATATTAATGATATGCTGACAGCCAAACCAGTTTTCGTTTCAGAAATCTGGTCACCTTAACGAAAGTCCTCTAGCATAGCGTCTGACGCAGGTGAAGTTTGATTAAGTTTTAATATAATATGTAACTTTTATATTTAGGCGACGACTTCAGCTAGATTAGCTGTCGCGCTAGCTACACTGCTTGCTGTATAAACCTCATGCTAGTCAACACTTTGACCTCGTTCCTTTAAACATTTCTATTTTCCTGCATGTATCGCTTCGTTACGCCCATCAGACTCAAGCTTTCCCATATTGAAAGGCTTTTAATTGTTGAAGCTGAATTGAACCTGACAAGCTACATGGGAACAGCGTTGCAGTAATGTCCACAGCCAAACGGACGGGCAGCTTCACACCTGCAGGCCTTTATTCATGTACTGCGTTAAGGTCGGCGGCTCTGCTTTAATCAGTGTTGTTTGTGTTTTCTTCGTTTTCTCAGGGTTCAGTCTCGAGTCGAGTTGCGAGTCAGTCAACCTGCGACCCGTTAGCTATATTATCCTTGTAGCTCCAAAGCAACTGGCCAGCTACCTTTGAGGTCACTGTAAAGGTGGTCTGTGGTCGAGCCATCGCTTTTTAAGTATGAACTGACCTGTGATCATTCAGAATTGTTTACTACCTTGTTTACTAAGATGATTGCCATGTTTTTGTTGACGCTTGTTCTGTTTCGATGACGTTCTGTGGCGTGAGAACTGTTCCTGAATGGACCTGTGGTAGTCTAGTGGTACAGCATTGTTTATGATGGGTGAAATGATGAAATCAGGGATGAATACTGGGAAGTATTCTTGTTAGGCTTGAGACAATACTTTAATTTCTTTAATAAAGGTGATAAAAATCATAATACAGCATTGATATTTCCTGTGTGGGGACAATTCCTGATAGAAGGTCTATAAAGCGCTTTGAAGTGAAATCCTATTGTCAGAATCAGTGCACATGGCTGTTCCATTGCTGTGTAAATCCGGTGAATGTACATTACTTCAAGCCCCCATTTATATCATCTAAATTAAGCAGCACTTTTGATCTCTGGAGGGATTATAGTGTCAGGTGGTCTCTTTTTAGAGGGTCCCTCCAATCCCTTTATAGAGACATGATAATAATGATAATGTATATGTGTGTGTCCTAATCTGGTTTACAGCAGTGTTATGGGAGTTGCAGAGTGTAATTCACTACACCATTGTCGTTAATACACTCATCGTCAAAAGAATAGCTGCACCCAAATGAACTCAACTGACAGGAATGAAACTTTGACATTAGGTTTGACATTGTGAGACACGCTAATGATTCAAGTTTCACACTCGACCTCCCATGTGACGTGAGCAAGAACGGGCCTTATCTCTGTACCTGACTGGCCCAACAGCCACGATTACAGACATTCAGCGAGCAGTGATGCCTCCATGAGTCATCCTGTTAGTGCAGCACCATTGGCAGACGACTGCACCACGCAGGGCTACATGCACACAGACCGTTACAGCGACTGTCCTTAACACCACGTCACCGTCACCAAAGACTGCAATGGTGTCGTGCCAGACTGTCATGGAGTGACTCAGAATGGCAGCAGGTCATCTTCAGTGACGAGTCCCGCTTTTGTCTTGGTGAAGACGAGCAACGAATCCGTGTGCGGAGGCACCGTGGTCAGCACCAAGATGAACGGTTTGTTGTCACGCATCACACGTTCAGAAGGCCTGGTGTCCCTCCACCTCCACCCCTACCACACCATCTGCAGGAACTGTGTGAGGATGTTCAAGCTGCATGGGATGGATTATCACAGGACACCATTAGGAACCTCTACAGCTCCATGCCGAGACGTCTGGCATGTTGGGTCAGCAAACACGGCGGTCCCAACGCCATACTGAGAGACAGACTTCTGTATGTGTAGCTCAATAAATATTGATCATATCAGTCTAAATTTATCATCAGTTATTGATCCTGGTGACCTTTATCTTCCTTCCCAACAGCACTGCAATCCCACACCTCCTTCTGGGTGCAGATATTCTTTTGAAGTTTTTGCCGTGAGATTAATTTATTTCTTTGCATGCAGCCTGAAATGGAACTGAGGTGCTTTTGGCATCCGGAAAAATTACTGAGGTTTTGTTTCCAACAGTGACTATACAGCACTCAGGAGACACGTGTAGGTTCACTGGTGGTTTAGAGAGTAAATAAAGAGTGTATATGTGTGTTGTAGACATGGAGAACCCTGGTTCCCATCACCACCACTGTAAAGAACGTCTGAACCACCTCACACCAAACCCCACTCTCAATCAACTTATGCAACTTCAACCAAAACTTTGGTCCAACTGTGCAGCAGTAACCACAGAACACATTCTTGTAGACACTGGTAGGGCTGTTTATTTATTAGGGTTAAGTTTTACTTCTTTCTTACATCATATATAAACAGGCTAACACAAATTAAACTACTTCACAATTAACACACGACTTCTGCACTGTACAGTTCAGCCCGTAGTAGCCTGGACTCGCAGAAACACATGGGCAGACGCAGTTCCGTATAATCAGCTTCTGCCTGAAACGGAATCCAATCCAGACTTTACTCCACGTTCTCCAAGTCATCAGTGTCGTCCTCCTCCGATCCCTCTTCCTCCATTGAGAGGTCCCTGAGGCCGGCCAGAGGAGTCAGCTGACCCTGAGCGTCCAGTCCCATTGGCTGAATCATGTTGTCCCTGGCAGAGAGATTGGGTTACTGAGTAACAGTAATAGTGGTAGACATGACAGTTCATTCATTCACTCATCTTCACTTATCCTTCTGGGTTCTTAGGGGTGCTGGAGCCTGTCCCAGCGCTTATTGGATGGAAGCCAGGAACATCCTGGAAAGACCAGTAATCTTCACTTCATCGGAAGCACCCAGGGGAAACCCCCACAGACACGGGGAGAACATGCAAACTCCACACAGAGGGGAACCCGGACACCCAGCCAGGGAATTGAAACCAGGAGACAGCACTACCCACTGCGCCGCTCTGTGACTCACATTACAGTTCAAATCGCTTCAAATCGATTCAGTTCTTGCTATCATTTGACCTAAACAAGCTCCGCCTACAAATGTGTAAACATGTAATTCGACCAAACTGAGAAACTGCAACTGTTTGATTTGGGCTTTTCACAGAGGATCAGCCTTAGCAGCAGCCACAGCTTTGAGTTATACACATACACTAATCATTTTATTAAAACACCAAAACGTTTACTGGACTGCACTGTTTCAGTGGCGACAGTTCTTCATGTGACTTTCAGACTTTGGGACACATTTGCCTGAAAACAGTGGGCTCTAACTGCTCACCATGTGTTCAGGAGGGCAGAGATGCAGTCTCACTTAATGCTCTAAATTGCAGGGGCGTGTCCAAAGTGGAGTGCAGTGCTGCGTATTGTTAGTGCTGTATTGTGTTAGTGCAGTGCTGTGTTCTGTTAGTGCAGTACTGTGTTCTGTTAGTACAGTGCTGTTAGTGCAGGTCTGTGTTCTGTAACTGCAGTACTGTGTTCTGTTAATGTGCTAATGTTAGTGCAGTGCTGTGTTCTGTAAGTACAGTGCTGTTAGTGCAGTGCAGAACTGTGTTTTGTTAGTGCAGTTCTGTTAGTGCAGTGCTATGTTCTGTCACTGCAGTGCTGTGTTCTGTTCATGTGCCA
>JAVGWN010000283.1:402-14845 GCA_034552555.1 Semaprochilodus insignis
GGTTTAAGGGGGGTGGTCTGTGGGGGGAACAAAAGGAGGGCATTTGGGCAGATGAAGAAGTCATCATCATTAAGCCATGGGAAGTTTAGGGTCCAGTTATAAACCTGATTGGAGTGGGAGGAGCTTCAGAGGGGTCAGTGGAGGGTGGGTGAATGTGAGGGACAGTGTATTTAGTCCTTTGTGGGGATCGATGTGGACGAGAAAATGGCCCAATGTGGAGATGAACTGGACACAGGGATCATGTATTCGGTACTTGGGAACAGTTGTTGCCAGTATGATGGTGATGCTGACGTTGTGGGGACATTCGGCTAGTACTGAAACTACTTTTTCTGCTTTTTTTTAAATCAGTTTTTTTTAATAAAAACTATTTATTCTCTGTTTTAGTGAAGCTAGTGTTAGCATTAGCTCCAGTGATGCAGAAGTGAATGCAAATAGCCCATAAAGACAGGAATACAAACACGTCTGTGTGTGTTTGTGTGAGTTAATTCATTAAAGGCCGTGGGCGGTCTTTGTGCTGACCACAGCACTGACCTTGCCGTGCTCTTTGGGTTTAAGGACGAGGCATTTAACCTTCAACCAAATCCCAGTGCAGGACAAAAGGTCAGCCAGCATCAGTTATTAACCAAAAATCTCCACAGCGCAGAGCGCAGGGTCCAGCACCAAACAACAACAACAACAACAACAACAACAACAACAAGGAATACACAGGAATTACCTTCTTTAGAAATTCTTTTTTTTTTTTTTAAATATATTTTAACATCACACAAAGTTTGTTTTTTGTCATCCATTAATATAAAATCATCTTTGGTATTAAGATTAATAGTCTTTCATACAAGCACTGTAAAAAGTTTTAACTTTAAGGAGTTTTAAATTTAAGTCAATTGAAAAACTGGGTTATTTGAGTGAGTTGATATTATAGAAAACACAGATTCTTTCGAAATACTTACAATTCGAAATTCAATTAACTCCAAATTTGAAGGCAGCACTAACATTTTTTAAGTTATGCTAATATTAGCAAACGTATTTTCTTGTTTTTATTATTTATTATTAAGTGTAAATAAGTTACAGATTCTTTTAAGAGACACACTACTACACATTCTATTACACAATTACTGTTTATTTTCTGTATTTAACACTGGAACAAAAAGCAAAACAAAACTGTGGCCTGTGCAAAAGTAAGATGAGCTTTTTTAATTGTGGAATTTTGCAAATAAATAGAAATTGTGCACTAAAATCTGCAGAAATTTTTAGGTTTGTTATAGAAGATGAGTTAACTTCACATGTATGTGAGAAAATAACACGTGAGGTGTCTAAAAACCATGTGTGTTCATTTAAATGTGAAATTCATTTTATATTTGTTTTTAGTTTAGTTTCAGTCAGTTTAAAAGGGTATTATTAGTTTTAGTTTTGGTCTTCGGTGTGAATATGTGGCCTGAAACCAGAGCTTACTTAAATTAATTCTAAACTGGGTTCTTGCTGTTTTGCTGATTTAGCAATGCTAATGCATTAGCACAGCAGTAGACTGAGCTTGGCACATGCACTAAAACATAAACAAACAAGAACACTCTGTCCACTGAAAATACTAAATGAAACAAAAAATGCAATTCTACACAAAAAATACAACAAAAAAAGAAAATCCGAAGAAATTACTAAACACAAAAAAAACCCCTGAAACTGAANTAAATATTTGTGGGAACTAAGAGAAAACAAACAAACAAAAAAATTCTGATGCTAAAATGTGTTTTAGTGAAACTGGCCCACCTGGTGAACAGACACAGTCTTCATTAGCCCAGATGTTCACCAGGTGTGATGAATAAAGCTGCATAAAGCTTTTTGTTCTTTATTTTCTGCATGTTAACGGCTTTACTGGACATTGTAAAAGTTGCCAAAGAAAGAAGAAAGTAGAAAATATGATCATGATTGTCTTTTAGGAGAAAGGTATAAACAGCTAGCGCTTCAGTTTTTAGGCATCAGAAATGTAAAAATTTAGATCCGATTTAGTGAGGTCAAAAGGTCAAATGTATTTCAAATGCATATACACAGCAAAAACAGACAATGATCTGGAATCTAGTCAAGTATAGACTAAACATTCCCATTAAAAGTCTTTATTTTGTACTTCTTTTAACCTTTTAACCTGTTGCAAATCTCAGACAGTTTAACCTGTGTGAAGATACTGATAAACAATCTTTTGGCCAGATCAAATGACCGAAAAGATAGATAGATACTTTATTGATCCCAAAGGAAATTTAGCAAACCTCTAAACAATGCTTATATCTAAGCTAAATCCACAGAATTCTTAGCTATATTGGCTAGTTTTAGGGTGAGTGGGCTTATAAAACTAGCTATTAGGCTACTTTTACATTGAGCTTCAAGGCCTGAGAAGTTCCTCCATTGCTAGAACAGCAGAGGTGAAAAGGTAACACTGTGGTCAATCTCTACTCCAAGTCCAAAAGGTAATCACATGGTGTGAAAAGAAAACCTCAGCCATAATAAAAAGCCAAAGAAAACTCCATCTGGGGGAAGAATAGGGGCTGAAACGGCACGTTTAGCAGCACCGCCGGGTAATAAACCCCAGAAGACCTGCGGATGAACCCAGCTTTGCATTTTACAGCAGCGCAGAGCGGCCAGTTGTGTCCTGATAAACAAGAGTCACATTCACCGAGTTCATCTGCATGTCTGTCCACATGAAGGGTCAGCAGAGCTTACACATATTCATCAGTGGTCATTTCACTCTCGGCTCACTGCCCATCAGCTCATCTCAGAAGATCAACATTTTGGGACCGAGCGGTTTGATGTAGCACATAAACACAGTTTCAGGTTCGGTACGTGCGGTTCACCCTGCAGTCAACACACATTCAGAAACTGAGCTACAGAACTACATCCACTGTTTGTGTGATGTCCTGTAAAGTCATGCAGTAGAGTAAAGCAGTTTAGCTCCGCCCACTCACACTGTGCTTTCTGAATTAGGCACTGAGCCAATCAGAAAGGAGCTCATTTACATATATCAGTCTTATAGGTATAGTAGGTATAGTAAGAAAAAAAGCAGACTGTTTAACTGTAATGACAAAAACGAGGTTTTGGAATATGGCCACGTTTCTAGAACATAACAGCACACAAACATCGTCAGCTGTAAAAAAATTCTATTGTTTAATTTTAGGTTTTTAGTTTCAGTTAGTTTTGAAAGTGCATTATTAGTTTTAGTTTTGGTTTTCAGTGTTATGGTGAATATGTGATCTGAAAGCAGAGCTTATTTAAAGTTCATTCTGAATTAAGTCTTGTATTCTTTGCTGTTTTAGCAATGCTACACTACCACAGCAGTAAACTGAGCTTGGCGCCAAAAAATGTGAACAAACAAACACAAAAAAAAACGTAATGTATTGAAAATACTAAACAAAAATGTAAAACAACATGCACAAACATCATACATAAAGACAAAACGTTTAAATATTTAAAAATCGTAAAAATAAAAACAAATAAAAACAAAATAAAAGCAAATAAAAACAAAACAAAAAAATATATAAATATAAAAATATAAAGAAAAAAAGATTCACTCTAGGTAAGTTTTAGGGCAGTAGTTTTATTATAAGACTATTGAACTTTTTATGTGATTATTGAGCTCATTTGCTTGTTTTAAGTGATTTTAGCCAAATTGTCACATTATAATGGCAGATCATTTGACGTGTTTCAAGCAAATTTCTTAAAACAAGTAAAATGATCTCACTACCAATATAGTGAGACAATTTGACTTACTAAAATCACTTTAAACAAGTCAAAAAGTCTTATAATAGGCCTCCAACTTCTTAAAATGATAAATTTAACATATATCAACTAAATATAAGATCATTGTACTTGCCAAGATCTCACTTTTTTTGCAGTGTAGAAACTAAGACAGTGGTTCTACTGGGCTCTTACCATCTTTGTATTCCTTGCCGTTCATTGTTGTGGATGTTCTAAGTGTGAATACGTTAACACACCCACTACAGAGAAGACACTTAAATATGACATGTTACTGATAGTTTTCTTTTTATTTACTGCATGGTATTTTAACATACTGGGAAAAATAAACACCCAGTATGAAATATGCTGTAGATTTTGCACAGGCCAAATATTAGGACTTATAGTCCCCAGTACGTTCAATTCACTAAATTAAAAGTAATAAGCAGCAGTAGATGTGCAGTAGTGCGACTATATAGAGGACCAGGGGCTTCAAAATGTTTGCATGTTTGCATTTTGAAGATATATATATATATTGTTGGTTTTATACATATAGTCCAAAAGAAAAACTAGTATCTCCAAAATGGCAACTTTACAGGAGAGGCCAAAAACCTCATTTATGTATAATGTAAGTCAATGGAACCAGACTTTTTTCCGGCCAGTTTTGGGCCATTTCTGTTGGTCCATTCATCATGAAATTTCCACACAGTGTAAACAGCAGCTGCTGTGTTCAAATGTTGTATAAAAGTAAAAATCGACAAAAATGGAGACATGTTTTTCAGTGGACAGCAACAAAATATATATATATATATAACAGTTATGGCATTTGGGGGCGTGGCATGTTTAAAAAGTGTTTTTTTGATTCATCTAACCAAGTCATTGAACAGTACCCGTGTACTGATCTTTATAAGGGTTGATTTTAATGTTGTAAAGTGTTTTTACTGTTAACAGCCCACTTACTGCCCATATCAAGAGCCTCCCTGGCTGACTAAGGCTTCTCCGCAGTACTGCAAATACATTTGACCCGACCTGATAAGCCAGTTTCTTTGGGCAGATAAACTAAGAGCGTCCCTTCAAGCCTCTGTGCATCCTATAAGCCTTTTATTATCAGAACATTCGGCTCTTATCAGGCAGCTGGGGGTCAGGGGAGGTCAGCGCCAGCTTCCTGCCGCACTTCCACCTTTTTTTCCCTGACGCTTCATCAGTCATCATTCAGCCGCGACGTGACAGCTCAGGCAAAAGCCCTACGCACTCCAGAGACATGCGCCGGCCACAAAGGAAACAGGACAAAAGGACGAAGCAAATGGGGACGAACTATAAACAAAACAACATACAGCGATCAGCCGCAACACTCAAGCCACCTCTCCAGGTATATACACTCAGCTCCACTGACCATATAGGAGCACTCAGTGGTTCTACAGGTCCAGACTGTAGTCCATCTGTTTCTCTGTGTACTGTATTACCCTGTTCTTCAATGGTCAGGACCCCCACAGGACCACCACAGAGCAGGTATGATGTGGGTGGTGGATCATTCCCAGCACTGCAGTGACACTGACGTGGTGGTGGTGTGTTAGTGTGTGTTGTGCTGGTGTGAGTGGATCAGACACAGCATTATGACACTGTATGATTCACTGTTACCTATAAAGATGGGCTAAAGTTCATTAGCATAGCTAAAAATAGCATCAGCTATAAATAAGCTGCAGTAATTTAGTCTGTGTTTGTAGATAACAGTGAGTCATACGGAGTCAGAAACCACATGATCAGGTCAGTTAGAGATGCTGAACACCTCCACACTTTAACCCTCATTCAGGTCACGTTCAATCAAATCTGGTCATAAATGAGCACATGCAGATGATAGTGTACAATCTACCCTACATCTGGGACATATGAGCCAAGGCTATGATATGAATATGATCTATAATTCCAGTAACAGGAATAAACTTAGTAAATAACACTGCTGATAATAATAACAATAATCACTTTACATGCACATTAATATAAACAAACATCACACTTTACATTTAAAGGCACATCACCCAGAAGGAATCAACCCACAGGAATGAAACTTGGTGGGTAGGTTTGACATGCTGAGACATGTGACGTAAACAAGGACAGGTCTTGTTACTATACCTGACTGGTCCAGTGCCAGCACCACTGTCAGACGGCTGCACCACGCAGGACTACATACACGCAGACCGTTACGGCGACTGTCCTTAACACCACGTCACCGTCACCAAAGACTGCAATGGTGTCGTACCAGACTGTCATGGAGTGACTCAGAACGGCAGCGGGTCATCTTCAGTGACGAGTCCCGCTTTTGTCTTGGTGGAGACGACCAACGAATCCGTGTGTGGAGGCACCGTGGTCAGCGCCAAGATGAACGGTTTGTTGTCACAAGTCCAGAAGGCCTGGTGCCACTCCACCTCCACCCCTACCGCACCATCTGCAGGAACTGTGTGAGGACATTCAAGCTGCATGGGATGGATTATCACAGGACACCATTAGGAACCTCTACAGCTCTGTACCGGGACATCTGGCATGTTGGGTTAGCAAACACGGCGGCCCGACGCCATACTGAGAGACAGACTTCTGTATGTGTAGCTCAATAAATATTGATCATATCAGTCTAAATTTATCATCAGTTATTGATCCTGGTAACCAGTATCTTCCTTCCCAATAGCATTCCCAATCCCACAGCTCCTTCTGGGAGCAGATATTCTTTAGATGATGATACATACACTGTAATAATACAGCCGTTAAATATGTTTATGTTAAATATAATATGTTATATTATTAGAATAATCACTGCTTTAAACACAGGTAGTTTATTTCACTGTCTATTCTTTCCAGTGGAGGTCTTAGTTGTAACACTATAAAGTCCAAACTCCACCCACCAGCGCAGCCATTGGCTCACGAGCCACTGAGTGCTGATGCCTTATTTGGATCAGCTAGGATGTGCTTCAGGTAAATGAGGTGCAGGCGCTTGATTTCACGCACTGTGGTCACATCCCTGCTGGTCTCTATGTCATATCAAAGTTTCATGGCTCAGACGCCGAGTAGGTCGTACATCATTACAGCTGTGAAGAATAAGCTCCAGTGTGACTTAGGCATGCAGTTAGCACTGCGCTAACTGGTGCAAATCCACAGCTTGCAGCTACATTAGCACTCCAGAGCTAAAACGACACCAGATCTGAACGAGCGGTGAAGCGTGACTCTTTAGACTGGACTGTTGCTTTAATACCCCCATCAGCCATAACGTTAAAACCACCTCCAGGTATTATGTGGGTGGTGGATCATTCTCAGCACTGCAGTGACACTGACGTGGTGGTGGTGTGTTAGTGTGTGTGGTGCTGGTGTGAGTGGATCAGACACAGCAGTGCTGCTGGAGCGGTGCAGTGCTCCCCCTACTGGTCAAACTTTATAGTGTTAAAATTTTGACCCCTGGAAAGATTTAGCATTGGAGCTACGTGGCTAATGTAGCCACAAGCAATGGGTTAGCACCAATTACCGCAGTGCTAACTGAAAGAATACATAGTGAAACTATCCTAATATAACATATTATATTTAACATCACGTAGTTCAGCGCTGTATTATTACAGTGTCTGACATCACCTGTGTTCTGTACTGTTTATATTGTGGGCGGAGTCAGTAATATGAAACAAAAGCCCAGTGTGATGTGCCTTTAAATGTAAAGTGTGATGTTTGTTTATATTAATGTGCATGTAAAGTGATTATTGTTATTATTATCAGCAGTGTTATTTACTAAGTTTATTCCTGTTATTGGAATTATAGATCATATTGATCATAGCCTTGGCTCATATGTCCCAGATGTAGGTTTGATTGCACACTGTCATCTGCATGTGCTCATTTATGACCAGATTTGACCAAAACTGACCTGATCATGTGGTTTCCGACTCCGTATGACTCACTGTTATCTATAAACACAGACTAAATTACTGCAGCTTATTTATAGCTGATGCTATTTTTAGCTATGCTAATGAACTTTAGCCCATCTTTACAGGTAACAGTGAATCATACAGTGTCAGAAACCACATGATCAGGTGTGTTAGAGATACTGAGCACCTCATTTGGTGCACTGCAACAAATGACTTCTTAGCAAACGAAATATGTCAAGATCACGGAAAGATAGATATAGATATATTGACATTTCTACTCATTACTCAAACTGTAGAACAATATTTAATAATCTCACTCATATTCAGTTTACAGATATTATTCTCATAATCTTTTATTTAATTAATCTCACTGTCTGAGTTTTTTTTTTCATTTAAATTATTTAAAAAAGACATAAATCCTGTCACTTCCACTATTTCTTAGTATTAAAAATTATTTACAATGTTTAGAAAAAGATTTAATTATCTCATTGTGTGAGGTTGCATACATAACCTAGTATAAATCAAATAAAATGAAGGTAATTTTAAAAAATGAGATTAAAATTAAATAAATCGTATCATGTCTACTTATTTTTTAGTCTTTAAAATGACTTTTAAAGAAAAAAGTTTTAATAGTCATATTCTCCCAGCCATCTCATTAATGTATTAATAAAATGTATAAATAAACCAGCATAGAACATGAAATTAAGGTATTTTTTTTAAAAATGAGTTGAAAATGATTAAAAAGACACTATTCCCATCATTTCTACTTGTTTTTTAGTTTTAAAAACAACTTACAATGTATGGAAAAAGGTTTATTAATTATTTTCTTACAGAAACTTTATTGTATAAGTAGCCTGTATCTATAAACCCGTATATAACAAATAAACTGAAGGTAATTTTTAAAAATGAGATTTAAATAATTTAAAAAATATATAAATTGTGTCATTTCTACTCATTTTTGAGTTCTTTAAATGACTTACAATGTCTGGGAAAGGCTTAATAATCATATTCTTATAGAAATCTCATTACTGTATTAATAGTCTGTATATATAAACTAGTTTAGAACAAATAAAATGCAGGTAACTTTTTGAATTGAGGTTAAAAAGGCATTATTCCTGTCATTTCTACTCGTTTTTAGATTTAGAAATGCCTTATAATGTCTAGAAACAGGTTGAGTACTCTTATAGCATCCTCACTTCAGTCTGATAAAGTGAAATAGGAGAGATATTGACCAGCTCTAAGGTGATTTCCCTCAGCCAGGTATCAGAAACACGGTGCTTTCCTGCTCAGAGCTGAAAGCTAATGGAGATAAAGAGGAAAGGCCGCAACACGAGGACAGACAAGTGATGGACGGACAAAGAGGAGCTTTCACACTCGGAGGAAACACTCCTCCTTCACCCACTTCCTCAGCGAGCGCTCAGATACATCCATCATCCCTCTCTTCACCCCCAACCCAACACCAGAGGGTCCTGCACTGATTAACCACAGGCCTGTTGCCCCTGGCGATCGAGTCCACCGTCTAAATCCTCTTGTGCCCTGGAGAAACCTCGGCTCCTCTGTCTTTGTCTTAAAGGCCACAATGGCAGTGTTGATCAGGTCCATCTATTGTGCTCTGCCTCACATACGGCTCTTTCTCAGCGGAGGGGTGGGCACACTGTGCCTTTTAAGGGACCCCCATCCCAACATATGCTCACTGCAAACACACGTTCTCCCGCTGCTCAACACGAAATGTGTCTGGAACCATAACAGTACATTACATATAACCTCCCTCTGCAGCGTCCCATAGAGCCTTCTGCTTCCACCAACTGGCCACTTTATTAGAAACACCACCTTATACTTCCACCAACTGGCCACTTTATTAGAAACACCAGCCTTCTGCTTCCACTAACTGGCCACTTTATTAGAAACACCACCTTATACTTCCACCAACTGGCCACTTTATTAGAAACACCTAGCTTCTGCTTCCACTAACTGGCCACTTTATTAGAAACACCAGCCTTGTGCTTCCACTACCTGGCCACTTTATTAGAAACACCAGCCTTCTGCTTCCACCAACAGGCCACTTTATTAGAAACACCTACCTTGTGCTTCCACTACCTGGCCACTTTATTAGAAACACCTACCTTATACTTCCACCGACTGCCCACTTTATTAGAAACACCAGCCTTGTGCTTCCACTACCTGGCCACTATATTAGAAACACCAGCCTTGTGCTTCCACGCCCTGGTCTCCTGCAGACGGCTGTGGCTTTACCTGGGGTGATTGTCTATGGGAGGCTGCTTTAAGGCGAAGGCTGAATCTGAATGGGTGCCAGCGTTTATGGAGAGGTAGAAGATTCTCTCTGTCTTTGAGAGGAGCTCTTCCACGGCTCATCTCCTTCCTTTCTCCTCTGCTCTCCTTTAACCCCACCCCTCTCTCTGTAGGAACACGCAGTCCTCAGCAAGGTCCTGGTCACCCTGGCCTTGAACACACTGCTATAGTCTAACTCGCCCCCTCCTCCTCCTCCTCCCCATGACCTCCACTGAGCCTCGGCAGCCTGACACACCACTGACCTTCAGCCCAACGTGTGTGTATGCGCGTGCGTATGTGTGTCTCTGTTTGTTTTTGTTCATTTCAGAAGCTAAGATACAGGTTTACACACTGAAGTACAGAGCAAATGAGGCTCCTAACAACCACCTGGAAGACCGGGTAGGCCCACCAACACTGTCCCCATCAAAAAAACAGCACTCAAAGCATGAGAACATCCAGCTCCTTCTTCCACTGTGAGAGACACCTCCACACTATGGAGGTCTGAAAGGAGGTGTAGCTGTTCAAGAAGCTCCTCACTGAGAAAAGGAGACACACACACACATCCAACAAAGAAGCTGCTGGTGGTGTTCTCAGAACAATGGAGTGACTGTCCACCCCGGAGTCCAGAACCTCTACACCACTGATTGGGGTTATCTGGATGGTGAGAAGAAGCAGAAGATGCTGAACCAGCTTCTAAGACTGAACTGTGGAGGAGTCATATGAGGTTCTGTTATATTGTGTGATATTTAAAGGGGCATTATGGCACACGTGAATGACCTCACGTCCTGATATGGCATGAATACAAACGTGTGTGTGTGTGTGTGTGTGTGAGAGAGCGAGAGAGAGGGGGGGAAAGAGAGAGAAAGAGAGAGGGAGAGAGAGAGAGATACACAGAGAGTGACAGGGAGAGAGGGAGGGAGAGAGAGAGAGAGAGACTATGAAGAAAAACAAACAAATGAGGAAACAGAGCGGAGGGCTGAAGTGTGTGGTCAGTAAACTCTGGGTCATGACAAAGCAGTGCAGAGGTACTGTAACTAGACACAGGGTCATGGACCATCATGGTTTCAGACAGCTGAATGTTATTGTACCGCATACAACAGCAGTTTAATGCTCATGATTAACCTCATACATACACTACAGTCAGACGTTCAGACCCGGCTCCTCATAGCAGGTTCTCCTCATAGCAGGTTCTCCTCATAGCAGGTTCTCCTTCTGGTTATCTTAAAGCTTTACTGTAGAATTAAAGTGAAGACACCAAACTATAAAACAGCCCTCATGGAATTATACAGTCCACCTTAAAACCCTCCAGAATGGAGCTTTACAGGAGGATGAACCAGCTTTCTTAACCTGCAGTGGAGCTGATAGAACAAGGTTTATTACTAAGCAGGTTTGGAGCAATTCTATTGGTCGGTCCCTCATGAATATTCCGTAAAATCTGCAGGAACTGTGTGAGGATATTCAAGCTGCATGGGATGGATTATCACAGGACACCATTAGGAACCTCTACAGCTCCATGCCGAGACGTCTGGCATGTTGGCTTAGCAAACACGGTAGCCCAACGCCATACTGAGAGACAGACTTCTGTATGTGTAGCTCTCATTCCACCTCCACATCACATGACACCTCAGAGAAATCGATCCTGATTGGATCATCTTCTGTTTGGCATTTCAAGATGTTACCCATTTTAATTTCCAGGCACATGAGCTCACTGGACAAAACCTCACTGGAGTCCCCCGTGACTGAAACGTGCCTACCAGTGTGTAACACCTCCACCAGCACCAATAACAGCTGTGGCTGGATTGGGCATGGACTGGACAAGTTTCTGGATGTAGCCACATCAATGTTCAGACACTCTTACATCAAAGAATTGGACAGCTGGGCCAGATTTGGTGGATGCCTTCCCTGGCACAATTCCGAGGAGAATTCCCTGTAGACTGGGATTTTATCCACTGCTGGTAGACCCGTATGACCGTACGCTGCTTCCATACACCTGCAGATTCAGCTACTTCCTTCACACTATGGTCTTTGGCACGCCCAAATGCAGTCACTCCTTTTAGCCAATCGTTAACATCTGCTCTGGAGCCATTTTCCACATATGGAACGAGACATTCCCTGCACTGTAGCACCTCTTCCCAATCTATGGATCCCGTCACTCACACCCCGCAGGGATTTATAGCCCCATCATCCTCGTGCAGCCCCATCTACAGGAGCCAGAGGGTACTACCACCTTAAACACGCGAGAGGACTCGTTCCTTGTCCGATGAGGTTCTACAGACGCAGAGATCAGGATGAAACACATCTTTCAGTTCTCAGCTCAGTGTCGTGAGCTCATGCTGAAGCTCAGATTTCAGATAACGCGGAGTAAACAGGGAACTGAACGCTCAAACAGGGCTGTGATGAAGTCCACAAATACCGCTGTCCCTGAAAGAGCCTATAAAAAGCTCAGCCACTAATAACCGAAGGAGATTTCCAGGCTTTGTGTTTGTGTATTTATGAGAACAGTGCGTGCTCTCTTACACTCCGAGGACTGTAGGAGTATCTCCTGGCTGCAGTTCGTGCTCCACTGAACCTTCACTCCCTTCTGTGAGTGCCTGTGTGGTGTTAAGGAGGAAACGCTGCACGTACAGTATGTTCCTACGGACACGAGCCAAAGTACGAAATCACAGAACAACCGAAACCTTCTTCTCTCCATTACTCACTTCACAGCGTTCCTGAACAACAAGCTGCACTGCAGGTCCCGCTCCCTCTTACAGGGTTCAGGCACTGGGGTAGGCTGATGGAGGAAAGGCTGATGGAGGAAAAGCTGATGGAGGAAAGGCTGATGGAAGAAAGGCTGATGGAGGAAAGGCTGACGGAGGAAAAGCTGATGGAGGAAAGGCTGATGTNAGGCTGCTAGAGAAAAGACTGATGGAGGAACGGCTGATGGAGGAAAGGCTGCTAGAGAAAAGACTGATGGAGGAACCGCTGATGGAGGAACGGCTGATGGAGGAAATGCTGAGGGAGGAAAGTGTGATGAAATAAAGGCTGATGAAGAAGCGGAGGAAATAAGACTAATGGATGGAGGTCTGATGGCAGGAAGGATGGATGGATGAAAGACTGATGGAGAAAAGACAGGGAGGAAGTGTGATGAATTAAGGGCTGATGAGGAAGTGAAGGAAATGAGACTAATGGATGGAGGTCTGATGGTAGGATGGATGGATGGAGGACAGGCTGAGGGAGATCAGACTGCTGGAGAAGGGACTGATGGACGAAAGGGTGGTAGAAGAAAGACTGATACAGAAGAGGCGGTGAAGAAAAGGCTGCTAGAGAAAAGGCTGATGGAGGAAAGGCTGTGAAGAACAACCCGCCTCCAGAGAAGCGGTCAATGCACTTAAAAGCGAAAGGTCGCTGACCTCTGACCCCTACGGTCAGCGTGGGGGTGCTGGAGGAACTCTCTAGTGAAATTAGCTTGACCGAGTCAGATACTCCAAACACACATACGGTCAGATTCAAAAGTGTGGGCTTCCTTAAAATCACATGTGCCTAAACGTAAACCTGCCGTGACGGAATTCTCTGTGTGGAAAACAACCACATAATTCCGAGTCGGATCCCGAACGCTAAGCCGAGCACAGTGACAGCATGAGCTGAAGTTTCATCTGTCAAAGTTACGCAGTAGTGAGGTTCCATCTAACCACTGACTCTAATATCAGGAGACCGCAGGTGCCTCACTGATGCCAGAGCCGTTCATGACCAGGAGTCCCTGAGGGTCCATAACTGTCCTCCTTCTCTCTGGAGGGCTAGGATGGTCCTCCTTCTCCTCTCACCATTTAGAACTTAGTGTTCTCCTCCAAGCGCGTTGAGCTCTCCAGTGACGAGAGCCGATAGAGCTTCACTTGTGTTGGAGGAAGCATGTTTAGCCTTGGCTGCATCGTGTGAGGAGGGGGATCTAGCTAGCAGGTAGATGCTAATAAACTGGGTAGAAGGTGATTAAGCGTATTCCACACAGATCACCTTTAGATCCTACAGCGGGATCCAGCCTAATCCCATTCCCCTGTGATCCCGTTTGGATGGAACAGCCCAATCAAACAAGAGGATGGGTCATACTGAGCTGGGAATCACAATCAGGCCTGTGCACGAGGACAGTGATACTCACATTGGCAATTAGGGCTAATTTACGAATTAATCGATTAATCTACCAAATTAGTCGGCAACCAGTCGATTAGTTGGTGATGTCATTTCCTCGGTTTCAATTAGCATGCTATTATCAGTAACACGGTTATGAAGTGTTATAACTCTGTTATGAGGCGTCATTCCCAAGTTACAGAGGCCTGGAAGCGTAAACATCTAACTGAGGAAGTCTAAAGTAGTCTGTTCCCCATGAGACCCTTTAAAGAGTGGTCCCCCGTCCCGTTATCACAATTTATCCATCTCTGTTTGCGGCACGAATGAGTTACGAACACCGCATGTGATAAACACGAAGATTAGGACGTCTTCAGGACATTCATCACCATAAAGCAGTGTTTTTCTGAAAGCCTGTGTCCTCAGATGCCCCTGAATCCCCCACC
>JAVGWN010000284.1:0-10000 GCA_034552555.1 Semaprochilodus insignis
GAGGAACTTTGTGCTCTGGACAATTTCCACAACAGAGCCATTGATGTTCAGGGGGGCGTGGTCGCCTCGCACTCTTCTGAAGTCAACAACCATCTCTTTGGTTTTGTCAACATTCAGATGTATGTAGTATTTCTACAGTTCTATAAAATCTATGAAATCATTCATGTCTATATACTTTGTTTAAAGCTAGACAATTAATTCAAAGTAGAAATAAAACTATGTGGAAGTTATTTTGGGGCTCATTTTTCTCAAAAGTGACTAATCCGACTTCCTTCAGATTTTTTCTGAATAAGAACTGTATCTGATTAACATATTTAACAACAACAGACTAAAACACAATAAAAACAAACAGTAAAACTGAAAACTTGAAAAAAATGTTTCACTGAGAGGAAATATATTCATGTAAGGAATTTCAGCATATAACGCGTTTGGAAATGAATTTGCTTCTCTTCATGCTTTCCTGCATAGCAACCTTGACTAAAGTGGAAACTTGTAGGGCTTATGCTCATTTCATGTTCACAGCAAATCTCTCTCCACCTGCAAACTTGTCCATGAGTTCTTAAGTGAATGATTATGAATAGGCACGCAGTGGTAGCGAAGATAACCAGTGGATTTATTGAAAACCTTTGTTAACATAGGAAAACATGTTCAAATGCAATTAAGTGTTCAAATTTAGACTGATATGGGCAACATTTATTGAGCTACACATACAGAAGTAGTGCCCCTCCGTATGGCATCTGGCCACCATGTTTGCTAACCCAATATGCCAGACGTCTCGGCATGGAGTTGTAGAGGTTCCTAATGGTGTCCTGTGATAATCCATCCCATGCAGCTTGAATATCCTCACACAGTTCCTGCAGATGGTGCGGCAGGGGTGGAGGTGGAGTGACACCAGGCCTTCTGGGCATGTGATGCGTGACAACAAACAGTTCATCTTGGCGCTGACCACGGTGTCTCCACCAAGACAAAAGTGGGACTCGTCACCGAAGATGACCCACTGCCATTCTGAGTCACTCCATGACAGTCTGGCACGACACCATTGCAGTCTTTGGTGACATTAAGGACAGTCGGCGCAATGGTCATAGTCCTGTGTGGTGCAGCCGTCTGCCAATGGTGCTGGCACTAACAGGATGAGTCTGCAGTCGTGGCTGTTGGGTCAGTGAAGTACAGCAATAAGGCCCGTCCTTGCCAACATCACATGCGCAGCCGAGTGTGAAACTTAATTCATTCACATGTCTCACGATGTCAAGCCTACCCACCAAGTTTCATTCCTGGAGGTTGGTTACTTTTTGGTGCAACTATTTTTGGACGATGAATGTACGTTCCCAGAGCTCCTCCATTAAAATGAATCCTGCTCAAATAAGGCTCAAGACAATAAGAAGAATATGCAGATTTCTTTGGAAAACTGAAAGCAAGTCTTCCGAAAATAATGGAAGTTGGGATAAAGGCAAACGGTGGACACCAGGAACAAATTATAAATTTATGATAAATGATAAACTGGATATTAAATCGTGTTAAGGTTTCTTTGTGATTTGGTGTTAAGGCTGGTTTCTGAAGGTGTTCTTTTTCCTGAAGCTCAAAAATGAATAAGTTGTACTTTATGGCCATTTTGACTGGAAATGAAATTTCTGACAGTTTCACAGCACTGTATGGAATACTAGACATACTGTATGTCATCATATTTCTCTCTGCTCTTTTCCACATCATTATTTCTGCTTACAAAGTCAGTAAAAGTCTTATTGATAGCTTGGTAGCCTTGGTACAGAGGCGGTGCGAGCAGGGCAGTAGGTATGTGCTATTTGATGAATGTTTTTATTGGAGCTCTAATCAGTACTTGTAGAAGTATGGCGCGCAGGTCAATGGCGGCACGTACCGTGTTCCTGCTATATGGCGGGTTAACAGCTTTAAGGTTACTCTTTATGGCTTTGTCCTCGGAGTGTTAAGCAGCACTGCATACATCAGTTCCGTGGTCAATTTCTCACTGTGTTTAGAGGGAGGACGCCCCTTTAAGACACCAAATTAAAGGGCTAATGTCCTCCCATTGATTTTCGCCCCTTTAATTTGTTTCTTATTTATGGCCCGTGCTCTCCCTACAGGGAGAGAGGGGGGAGAGAGAGAGAGCGAGAGAGAGAAATTCCTATATAAATATAGAGATAATTAGATCCATAGGATTAGATCCACAGCAATAATGATCTCACCTCCATATCCAATTATCCAGACATGTCAACTGATTTATCATCGGATGCATGTAAATCAGTGAAGATGCTCCATCTACTGCTGGGGTCTATGTCAAGTGAACTGTCTACATTTCATTACATACACCTTGTAGGATGCAAATCTGTCACTAGTCAGGTTGCAATCCAGCTGTTTAATGATAGTGAATCAATAAAATGGTGCACATTAGATTCCATCAGGGAGGCGGGAAGCAGGAGGACTTCAAGACTGTTTAACTGCAGCTGCTAATACTGACAACAGAACCCAAACAAAAGAAAACTAACTTTAAAGTATTGCAATATAATGTTTTAAATTTGCAGTGACCAGACACGGTTACTCTGCATTTGAATGGCTTTCCACACCAACTCTTGACCGTTTAGGGGCGTGTCACTAAGCTGTCCTCTAAATTGGTCTAAAATTGTATTCAGAAATTACAATTATCAGCCAAAGAAATTCTATCCCACTCCCATCCGTTTTTTTTCTGAACCACTGTAACAATCTCTCACTGGACTAACTACTATCCCAAAACTGAATGTGGATGTGGGCAACATCCAGCAAAGATATGGCACTGCTGGGCCACTGTCGGTACTGGCAACATGCATGTGAGCCAAAGCTGGGCCACATATTTAAAACATACAGGTGGCCCACATTTTCCCAAACAGCTCCGGACCACTTCTGGTACAGATATGGCAGGGCCGCCTATTGGCAAACTGCATGAGAGTCAAACGTGACTCACATATATAAAAACTCACGTGGCCCACCAAACAGATCTGGTCCACTTCTGGCACCGATACAGCAGAGTTCACTACTTTTGGCTGACGCATGGCCCTAATCTGGTGCATGAGTGGTCCACATCTTGCAACCTGGAGTATGCTGGCCAAGTGTCGCATGTCATTACAGAAGTGGACCAAATGAAAAAGAGGAATGTGGGCCAGATTAGGGCCAGAACTATTTAGAAATCTGGGATGTGCTGCTTGACTATTCAACGCTCAGCTCATTTGTATAAATTAATCCAGTACGAGACAGCAGAGACAGCAGGATGTGCACAAGCAGCTGCTTTATGGGTCATATGTGCAGAGGCACTAGCAGGAATTTTGGCCCCACCCCTGAAAACTTTATGCATGGGACCCTCAAGCTTGGTCTGATATTCCTTTGAGGTTAAGTATGCGTCCTATCACAGGAGCTTTCTTCTACGTGCCAAAATATGGTATCCTTTCTTGCATCAGCTGTATCATCTATCGCTCCTCTTGAGGTGATAAGATCACCACCCTCTCAGACCCCGTCTTTGTCTTCCACCCCTCCATTTCGCTCCTCCCAAACCCTCAATTACTCTACTTAAAGCATGTCAGACTATGTGTTTACTGGACTGGTGACAGATTGATGACCAAGCGATGCCTATGCATGACCGTCTGGATGCACGTGAATAACTCAGAATGTGAAGATCCAGTCCTCTGACTCTTCCTGCCAAATTTCAAACACCTCCCCTAGCATGACTGCTTATTATACCGTATAATATACTGTCTACTACTGGCCTAAATTTTGATGTGCTTTCCTAGATAGCTAGGAAAACTGTTCGGGCCAAAATCTGGCCCACATTCCCCACTTTTATTCGGCCTACTTGCTGCGTGAATTGGCGGGATTGGGCGGACAGCCCCTGGTTGCAAGATGTGGGCCACCTTTGCATCAGATTAGGGTCAAGCGTCACTTAATAGTAGTAACTCTGCTCTGTCTCTCCTGTAAGTGGACCAGATCTGTTTTGGACCATGTGGGAGCTTTTATACTGTATATTTGGGCCACTTTTGGCTTCTTTGCAACCCATTTCCCACACATGGAACGAGACATTCACTGCACTGTAGCACCTCTTCTCAATCTATGGATCCCGCCACTCACACCCTGCAGGTATTTGCGGCCGCACACCATCTACAGGAGCCTGAAGTTACTACCACCATAAACACACAAGGTGACTAATCTTAGATATCCTATCTCTATAATATCTTCTTGTTCCATGGGAGTGGGGAGCTGTCAAAGACATTCCACTGCTGGTTGGACCGTGTATGACTATGTATGTGACAAATAAACTTAGAACTGATTTAATCTGATGCAGATAAGAGTGGGACGGATGTCTGTGCAAATCGAATGAATCAGTATGTCTCAACAAAACCTTCAAATGAAAATATCTGTGAAGCGATGTAGCATTTGGAGAACAAAGACCGGGGTCGGGCCACCTCTGCTCAATTGCTTTCTGCTAGGCTGGCTTCTATAAACAGGGCTACGGGGGTGAAGCAGGCCCGGCCGGGTGCATTTAGAGTTACGGCGGTAAAATAATCACTCTGCTCCTTCAGACTTTTTCATGTCTGCCTCCTGCTGCTAGCTGATCTCTGAGCCGATGACAAGTTGTTAGACAGTTTACTTACTACTGCCTTCATTTCTTTGGCTGTGTTGATAGCTCAGCAAAAAGAAATATACAGAACGTCAGTTACGGCGCTGCATTTCATAGGCCCGTTGCGCTCATCTTGTCAAACCATGAATTGAAATTTTCAGCGCTGACTTTCCAGAGTGGAGGGAGATGGTTTATAACAGTGACAGGATTATTACGCCAAAGATTTTTACAGAAAATATTAACACTGGTATTAGCAAATAAAGAAAAATAATAAAATAGATGGTAGATTATCAGTTACCTTGTGTGTTTAAGGTGGTAGTAACTTTAGGTTATGAGGATGATGGGGCTATAAATACCTGCGGGGTGTGAGTGACGGGATCCATAGATTGAGAAGAGGTGCTACAGTGCAGGGAATGTCTCGTTCCATGTGTGGAAAACGGCTCCAAAGCAGATGTTAATGATTGGCTAAAAGGAGTGACTGCATTTGGGCGTGGCCAAAGACCATAGTGTGAAGGAAGCAGCTGAATCTGCAGGTGTATGGAAACGTACGGTCATACGGGTCTACCAGCAGTGGCTAAAATCCCAGTCTACAGGGAATTCTCCTCGGAACTGTGCCAGGGAAGGCATCCACCAAATCTGGACCAACTGTTCAATCTTTTATTGCAAGAGTGTCTGAACATTGACATGGCCTACATCCAGAAAAACATCCCGTCAAACCATGAATTGAAATTTTCAGCGCTGACTTTCCGGAGTGAAGTATGAATCATAGGTTTAGTTAGGTCAAAGATTTTGCTGAAAATATTATTAGCATTAGCAATTATATAAAAATCAAAAAACGGATTTTAGACGACATTTTCTAAGCTGACCAAACAAAAAAATAAATAAATAAAAATGAGTGCCCTGTAACTGAAACATACCTAGTAGCGTGTAATACCTCCATGAGCACAGCTGCGATTAGATCCAGTTTAGGAAACCTAAAAACTAGCCATAAAAAAACGATCCATTAGCAGCTGCCCTGAAATGAAATGATTAAGAATAAAAGGTCTGATCTGTTTCTGAATAAAAGTATGGATCTGGCCTGTTCAAGAGAGGTGGGGCTTCATCTTCCTCAGGCTGGAGATCTTTATCCATCCGTTTTATATCAGCATGACTAGATGCTTCAATAGACTGCTTGTGGACTTTACAGTGTTTCCCACACTTACACTGCATATGGGTCATACAGTCAGATGCAAATGGGATACAATGCTTGGGCTTACCTGAAATGAAGCCCAAGGGCCATGAGCAACCCAGGGCCTCCGAATGGCCTTTTTTGGGGGTTTATTTATAACCCCTCCACCATCTGTGGTTGGTGTGGCTCAGCGGTTAACACCACTACCCACCAGAGAGCTACCACCCCATGTGGGAGATGGGGGTTTGAATCCCAGTCTAGATAGCAAATGGTGAGCTACACCAGTAAGAGTCATTGGGCAAGACTCTTAACACTGCACTGGCCTACCTGTAACACGAATAACCTTGTAAGTCACTCTGGATAAGAGCATCAGCTAAATGTAAATCTGGACGTGTAATCAAGGCTTGTATAATCAAGAGGGGAAATAATATATTAAGCTGAATAAAGATCATGAAATTGACTTGTTTTATGTTTTTTAACATTGTATTATATCCAATCAAACCATTATGCACTTTTATGGCATTTAGCTGACTCTCTTATCCAGAGTGACTTTACAGGTAGGCCACAGAAGTATTGGGAGTCTTACCCAAGGACTCTTATCGGCGTAGCACAGCATAGTTACCTAGACTGGGAATCAAACC
Organism: Semaprochilodus insignis; assembly: GCA_034552555.1. Classification (NCBI taxonomy): domain Eukaryota; kingdom Metazoa; phylum Chordata; class Actinopteri; order Characiformes; family Prochilodontidae; genus Semaprochilodus; species Semaprochilodus insignis. The sequence continues at coordinate 6,404 of JAVGWN010000284.1, forward strand.
CCAGTCTCCCACATGGGATAGTAGCTCCCTGCCAGATAGTGTAGTTATCCGTTGAGCCACACCAAACACTTTTAACAAGGATGTGCGAGAGCAGTAACTGTACATCAGAAGGTACTAGAACGGAGGCGTAAATAGTAGTCAGCATATGCAGTAGAATGAAATACAGCTCAGTGTAAGTGTACATGTAAGAAAGTATGCTGAGGTAGCCAGGTGTGCAGTTAAGTATGTAGTTGTAAACAGTAAATTAATATATATTAGTGTACAGGGCAGGTAGTAAGATTAGCGGCTCAGGTTCAGGTGAACAGCTTAAAAACTATTTGTCAAGTCAACATTTATTTATATAGCTCTTTTTACAACCGATGTTGTCACAAAGCAGCTTTACAAAGAATCTGGGGTCCGAGCCCCCAGTGAGCAAGCCAAGGAAAAACTCCCTCAGTCCAAAAGAAAGAAACCTCGAAAGGAACCGCCTCAGTCAACACCAGACAACAAGACAAGCAAAGGAAAGAAGCGTTCAGTGTTTTGTAAAATTCGTGATGAGTGCATGCATGTTTCATAGCAACAATGCTGCGTTTTTTTTTTTTTTAGTGCAGCAGATTTGACAAATTTGGAGAATTGATCACGTTTCTTCACTCAAACTTGCTGTTCTTCAAGCTAAAAGTGAGTCTGAAACTTGTTTGAGTAACCGCTGTCATTCTGCTCACAGAGCCACCGACCCTACTCTGCGCTGCATATGGAGATAGACTGCACTGGAGTCGGAACTGCACTGGATTTGTATATTGCTGTGCTGCAAAAGACAGTTCATCGTCATCAGTGAGAAGGCACCATCTGAAAGTCCTCTCCCTTCAGCGCTCATTGCAGACTGCATAGATATAGCCTTACACAATGCAGTGAATCTCTTCTAAGGGGAATTTACTTGAATAAAACAAAAATCAATCAAAATACATATAGTATGTTTTACAATGAAATATTATCTTACAAGGGGCAATAATAACAATAATAATAATAATAATAATAATAATAATAATAATAATAAAACAGCTCTTGAATTTAAAAACAGGAATTTAGAAACAAAACACCACATCAAATGTAAATAGTAAACCCTTTTTTAACCAGGTGAGCTGGGAAAATACTTCATAGTGTTCAAACCTGCAGAGTAATTGCGTTGATAAGGCGTCCTTCATTTTCTACCAACACAAATCACATGAAGATGCGCCATTTTGTTTTACATACAGGATAAAACAGCATACCTGTGTGGTAAAAGACAAAACAGTTCATCAATCTGTAATTCCCGAGACAAGAAGACACATTCTCAGTGTCTCACAGAGCCGAATCTCCCCGTACAGCTAGCCAGTTAGCTAGTAGCACTGCCTCTCACTCGACAGAAAAACACTTTTACAACTACAACACGAAACAAAAGACGGTCTAAAATGTAAAGCATATCGTAACAATCAAACCAGGGGCTTTTTATGAACATTTACCAAAATATTTAGTGCTTAATGCTGGTTTTTATTGCTCAGCTTTACTCTACATACTTCTCCCTTCAGCTCTCTTTGCAGACTGACAGAGAGAGCGCACAAAACAGCACCGCTTTTTAACCAAGACTATTTCTTAGTAGACCTTAGGACTTTTTAAAAGATCTTAACTATATATAGAATGTCAAATTACAATGAATGTCAAATTACAAACCATTTCACGTTGTGCAGACATATAAAAATAAAAACAAAAAATAAAAAAAGAATAGCATTTTACATCTGCTACACTTGCTATTGGCCTGCTTCTAACTCTCCTTTCCACCTTAAATAGTGCAGCCGTTCCAGGTGCCAGAATGCAACTGTGCCCCATTTAAGGGTTGTAACAGGAAATTCAAACGAGAACTTGGCAAAGCAAACTTCGGCGTCATGTGGGAACGGATTGCCTTCCGTGCAAAAACCCACTCCTGACTGAGTACGGCTTTTAATGGTTTGGTTCTGGTTTAAGTTTGTGCAGTAATCGATGGCGGTGCGGAAGTCAGCTGCTGTAGGTAGCACAGGCACACAAATGACATACAAGGACGGGCACATCTAATCTATATAGTGGAAATTCATCTTCTAAATACATTGTGGGCAAGTAATATTGTTCTTTTAAGCCCTATGAGGAGGTCCGGTAATGTCATTTGTAAGGGGGTCGACTGTCCGATTCAGGATAAAGTATCTATGTAATTTTCCCTAAATGACCTCAGATAGCTTGGATCGAAATGTCATAGCCCAGACGTTCACTTCAGTATTAAGGTTAAAGTAAGACAGAGTCAAATAAACAACAACAACAAACAAACGAATGTCCAGTCAAAACCAGATGGAATAGCAAAGTGAGCGCATTCGTGTAACAGATGTGGACCAACTGTACAGAAATTACTTTGCTTTGTGAGCTGTACCTTAAAATACCTTGTCTAAGTCTCTTACTAACTAGCCAAAATGTGGGGGTTACAGTGTACATGTAATGAGATTGAGGATAAACCATTTGATTCACTATATCTGGTCAGTTGTGTCAGTTTAGAACCACACCATCAACCGCAAGACAAGGACATCAACCAAAAACAAGCTCACCTTGTGTGTTTAAGGTGGTAGTAACTTCAGGCTCCTGCAGATGGCGCTGCATGAGGATGATGGGGCTATAAATCCCTGTGGGGTGTGAGTGACGGGATCCATAGATTGAGAAGAGGTGCTACAGTGCAGTGAATGTCTCGTTCCATGTGTGGAAAATGGCTCCAAAGCAGATGTTAATGATTGGCTAAAAGGAGTGACTGCATTTGGGCGTGCCAAAGACCATAGTGTGAAGGAAGTAGCTGAATCTGCAGGTGTATGGAAGCGTACGGTCATACAGGTCTACCAGCAGTGGCTAAAATCCCAGTCTACAGGAAATTCTCCTCGGAATTGTGCCAAGGAGGGCATCCACCAAATCTGGACCGACTGACCAATTCTTTGATGTAAGAGTGTCTGAACATTGATGTGGCCTACATCCAGAAACTTGTCCAGTACATGCCAAATCCAATCACAGCTATTACTGGTGCTCATGGAGGGACTACACACTACTAGGTACGTTTCAATGAGCATATATGACCAAGAGAACACAGCTCAGGAGGAGGTAACACAGAGATGGTGAGGAGAGGGTATGCTCAATAGGGGAATAGATGGAGCCAAGAGATTCTCAGTCCTGCAGATTCAGCTACTTCCTTCACAGGAAGCTGCCCACAGGACGCTGTTGGCTGGATAGTTTTGGTTGGTGGACGATTCTCAGTCCAGCAGTGACACTGAGGTGTCCAGCAGCACTGCTGTGTCTGATCCACTCACACCAGCACAACACACATTAACACACCCCACTGATCTGCACAGCAACACAGCTCTGTGGTGGTCCTGTGGTGGGCCTGACCATGGAAGAACAGTGTAATGAAGTGTACAGAGAAACAGATGTAGCAGTCTAGAACTACAGAGTGCTCCTATATGGTCAGTGGAGCTGATAGAATGGACAAAGAGTGTAGATACATTGAGGTGGTCATAATGTTATGCCTGATCGGTTTATCTGTAATTGTGATATACAAAGTACTTCTTTACAATGTATCCC
>JAVGWN010000285.1:0-14840 GCA_034552555.1 Semaprochilodus insignis
TCATAGGCTGCTGCTGTCCACCGCTGCCCCTGCCAGGTATTTCCAAACATTCGATTGAACAATTCTGACTTCCTCCACTTCCCTTTCACCACAATCTCCAGTCGGATCCGACCCGTCACGCCTCGTGACACAGACTTCTTTCAAAATTCCCATTTTTTTTTTATAGAAGTCTTGTGAGCTGCTTCCAGAGTGAAGCACAGAACAAACCCAATTACCGTGCCAGTCATCTGCCTTCCAGTTACCAGCAGAAGTGTGAGCCTTCAACACGGCCGCTGCTGTTTTTAGCTGTGTGGCGTACCGTTCATATACAGTGTCTGAAAGCACATCACAAAGTCTGTAACAGAGCAGTGAACCACTGGTCACTGCCGTTGATGGGATATTCTGTTATCAGTCGGGAGAGCTGAGATGTCTGGCTTTCCCCTGTTCACGCCACATATGATTTTCTACATTTGATTTAACTGATGTTGAAGGCTCTAATTAACTGAAAATCAAAACATTAACATAATAAGATGAACACAAAAATCAGGAAATGAGATGGAAACTGATCCCAGACCAGCATTCCTAGTTTACAAACAGATTAGCTTTGACATGTACAGTCGTATGCAGTCCTCCTGTGGGCAGCGTCCTGTGCCCACTGACGAAGGACTAGAGGATGACCAACACTGCACTGTGCAGCAGCAGATGAGCTATCGTCTCTGACTGTCCATCTACAAGGTGGACCAGCAAGGTAGGAGTGTCTAATAGAGTGGACACAGTGTTTAAACACTCCAGCAGCACTGCTGTGTCTGATCCACTCACACCAGCACAACACACACCAACACACCACCACCACGTCAGTGTCACTGCAGTGCTGAGAATGATCCACCACCCACATAATACCTGCTCTGTGGTGGTCCTGTGGGGGTCCTGACCATTGAAGAACAGGGTTAAACAGTATACAGAGAAACAGATGGACTACAGTCTGGAACTATACAACTACAGAGTGTCCTATATGGTCAGTGGAGCTGATACAGTGGACAGTGAGTGTAGATACAGGGAGGTGGATCTATTAGAGTATACTGTTGAGTACCGCTCATCTCAGCAGCCTGATCTCAGCCAATACTGAGCGTTTAAGAACAAATCTGAAACTAAACTAAATTCAAGTACGTGTTATAAATGAGGCTTCACGAGGAACATTACTTCTTTCCTATAGAGGCAAATTAGAGTCATATATTAGCATATCAACGGCTGTGGCATAATTAGGCACAGTACAGTTCGCCTTATCCCTTTGCGAATAAGATCGGACACCCCAGATCTAGCTAATACCAGCTAGCGGACTAAGATAAGCTAAAAACTACCCAGCTAGACATGGCTAGAGGATAGAGACATGACAGATTAATGTTAGGGCTGTGTGTTGGCAAGAACCAGGTGATACAATATGCATCATGATACAGCATATGATTCAATATGTAGTGACACTGTCAAATATTGTGTTTTTAAAATAAAATTTTAGGTAAACTGTCATAGTACAAAAGCACACCAATGCATGCACAGGTAAGCTAATGCTAACGTTAGCAGTGTGGACTTGGTTACTTTGGATACTGGTATATGTTGATTTAGAGGAAGAGTCTAATGGCTGATAAAGATTGATTGCAGCACTGCTATCCCGTATATGTAGCACTGTCTGCCACCTAAGCTATTAATAGTCAATACGGTGTATCTGAGAACCAATACTGTGGCACAAAACTTCATTTCGCAATACTCAATACTCAATACTCACGTTAGGTAGCCCTTCTCACTTCACTGTCGGCTGCAAGATAAGGATGGTTTATGACTGGTTATATATACACATCTAACGTCTTGCGGGCATTAATACAACATTTGGGGCAGTAAGGAGATATTAACACACAGATACACAGTATTGATTATTAATAATTGAATGTAAAGATTGATGGCAGACAGTGTATCATAATGTGTTTTTTGGACCCCCCGGCGGTGGGATAGCAGTGCAGTAATCGGTCTTCAGCCATTGGATTCTTCCACTTCAACATATACATGTACCGTAAGGCCGCACAGAGTCATATCCTGCATTGTGATACGTATTGTATGGCCTGGTTCTTGCTGACACGCAGCCCTAATGTTAACTATCTATGTATGTCTACATCATCTAGCCATGTCTGTTTCATATACATATACCTACATACATATACACACACACACACACACACACACACACAGCTCTGGAAAAAAGAGCCCACCTGAAAATGATCAGTGTCTCTAGTTGTACAGTTTCTGGGTTTGTGTTGGACCAAAATGAGCAGTTCTGTTTGATTCTATACCCTACTGGAAACACGTGTCCCAAATTCCAGATCAAATATTGTATTTAGATCTGTTTATTTAGAAAATCACTAATGACCCTCCAGAAGCCTGTTTTTAGAACCATGCTCGCTGTGCGTTTCACCCCAGCCACCGCTCGCCAGTCTCTCTGTAGGTCACTTGAGGTCATCTTACGGTGGTTAAGGGACATTGGAATGAGGTGGCGCTCATCACGGTCAGTAGAGAGTGGTTTTGGCCCTCTGCCAGTCTGTAGCTGTGTTGTCCTGTGTGTTTGCTGCTTGACCTTGTTCTTATGAACCAGACGCTCACTGTATCTGCCAGTGAAGCTAGAACCCAACCTTCTGGTCCTCACTAAGAACCTGCTGTACATGTGGAGATGCTGATTTAAGAAGACACTGGAGTGGGCTCTTATTTATTTCCAGAGCTGTATGTATGTGTGTGTGTGTGTGTGTGTGTGTTTACACCCTCCCTCTCAAAGCAGGGACGCCATAGAGCTTGTCCAGAAATGTGACAAGCAGGAAAGAGGCAACATTTCTGCAGGTTAAAATGACAAAGTGTCAACATACATGGTGCTGAAGAGGACTAGGAGCAAAAGACTGTGTTCACAAGCCCGACTGACCTTAAAGTGGCCCCTGATCTTTAGGCAACTCCCTATGAAAAGGCAATATGAGAGCAAAGCACCATGGCTGGTGACTCACTCCGCACAAAAGTCAAATGTTTCGTCAGGGAGCGGACGAGATGTTTCAGCAGTAAACATATTTTCAGGCTACCCAGTCTGTTCCCATGGAGTTCTGGAGAAGAATGAAGTCACTGTATAAAAATGCAGCGTGTGGCTAAACTCATAAATCCTGCTCTTCACCTAAACCCCAGTGTAATAACATGGGCAGCACTGCCACCTAGAGGCAGCACATGGCCAGTACAGCGATGCAGTTCTCAAAGACTTCCTTACAAAAAGATTTGTTCTAGAGCTTTGCAATTTAGTCCAAGACTGGGTTTTAACCCATGACCAAGAAACCAGCATCAAGTGCCATGACATACAAGTTGGCTTTCTTAGAACCTCAAATAAAAGACAAAATGATTATTATTTTTATTTTTTTTTGGCTTTCTTTTATTTGCAGGGCATTTAAGCACCTTAAAAATGAAGGGTTCCGTTTCTGAAGATGATTGCTGGAGCTGGGTCAACTCGAGGGCCAACGTAAACGTTTTGAACAGCAGCCAACAGAAAAGGTCCACAGCAGAACGTCCTACAAACCCAGGAAAACTGATGTCCATCAGGACGGGGCCGGAAATGACTTAAAATAACCACTGTAAAATATTTTAGAGCGTTTTTGACAGAACCTTAAACAAACTTAAACATCTATCTCCAGTCTAAAATGATCAGAACATAATCTCCTCCCATTTAACTTGGTAAAACTAACAGAGCCGAACTAAAAGGACGCATGTTGGTGTGCCCGTGACTGTTACTCCTCTGCATCCGCAAACTGGCCCACCTCGTGGGAGTAGATGTAGCGGACCCACTTCACGGGAGGAACGTGGTGCGTGGAGGGGCTGTACTGGTCCTGGTTCGGGGTGGGGGCTCTGGGGACGTTGTAGAGGGTCATATCACTCACCGCAATGTTCAACTCCTCTTCTTCAGGACCTACAGGAAAGCAAGGTGGATAATTGTGGGTAATTGAGGTCAAACAGACACATAATTGAGGCCAACTAAAATTCACACGCTCATCAGATTCATACAGGAAATGAAGGTCTTCATCATATTGAGTCTGGTGACTCCATCCATCCATCCATCCAACAATCATTAGACAAATGTTCAGGTGCTAACGTTCATTTTACTGCATCTGCTACAGAAATAAATGCTACGCCGCTCTATAATGCTAATCCACATGGACCCAGTGACATTTTACAAGTGTTCATGTACCAGCCGCATACATGGAAAACATCCAGTATCAGTACCGGCTCACAATTCCATAATTCCAATATCACTGTGCACCCCTGAATATACTGACTCAGCACTTTACTAGGAACACCTCCTTGTATCTACATATCCATACACACACATCCATCTAGACGGATAGTTTTGGTTGGTAGACGATTCGCAGTCCAGCAGTGACGCCGAGGTGTCCAGCAGTGATGCCGAGGTGTCCAGCAGCACTGCTGTGTCTGATCCACTCACACCAGTACAACACACACTAACACCACGTCAGTGTCACTGCAGTACTGAGAATGATCCACCACCCACATCATACCTGCTCTGTGGTGGTCCTGTGGGGGTCCTGACCATTGAAGAACAGGGTAATACAGTACACAGAGAAACAGATGGACTACAGTCTGGACCTGAAGACATACAGAGTCCTCCTATATGGTCAGTGGAGTGAGTGTAAATAAAAGAAGGTGTACCTAACGCTGTGTCCTGTGGGTGTATGCAGATCTGCTTTCTGTGTGCACATTTTAGGCTCTGATCCTTTGGATTACCATACGCCGTCTGACTCTTCATTTCCTTCTCCTTCTCCAAGCTACGAGAGAACTCTTCGATCTCCTTCTCCCAGTCTTCGTCCTCTCTGGGCGGCTGACGCGGGGCTATGCTGCTTACAGGTGGGAAACTCTCTTTATGTGCCCTCTTTCGATACCTGAACTTGTTCCACCTGCTCGGGATATGCCTCTTCTTCTGTACTTTGTCTGTGGGCGTCGAGACAGGCTGAGTCAAAGGCTGCTCAGACTTGGACAGGGCTTGAGGCATTTTATTAACGTCCGCTCCACCGTTGACCTGGGACAAACACACAGGAGACAGGAAACATTAAGGCTCGGATGTTCCTAACCATGGGAATAAGCATTTCTGAACGGGCTGTGGTCGACTTTTGCTCACAAGCAACATACCAGACGAGGCATCGACTTGTGTTTTGGCTTTCACGCTATTATCTCGAGATGGTTCCTCACGCAACATGCCTGAATTTCGGATGACCGCCACAAACCTACTGAAGAAAGTCGGCCATAAGAACTATTAAAGGTTTCTGCTGGTTCCTGAATGGTGACGAGTTGGTATCACAGTGTAAAGGGTCCTAATGGTTTCTGACAGGTGTTCTGGGACTGATTCTAGATGCATCTGATGGTTTCCTAATGGGGTTAAACAATTTAGGGGGAAAATACCCAACTGCAATTCCTCTATAAACTGAAGTGCTGGCGTGTTTTGTTTTGGCCAAAAATAGCAGAACAGCCTCCTTTTCTGGCACAAGGATCGACCTCTGAATGTAATGCGCCCGAACACCAGCAAGTTGTGGTTGTGATGTCACAACTCATGGAGGTTTAGTTGCCACTGCTTGGCCAAACACATCTACGGTACTTCACAAAGAGCTGTGCGATCAGCTTTAACGTCCTCATTTGAAGCTTAAGGCAACGTCTCTTAAATTGCAATTTCGATATGAAGATGATTCATCTTTCGGCCTTAGATCTAAAGGTGTCCTAATCAGGCTCCACCAGGTTCTACAGCTCCTCCCAGCGGGGCTGGAAGAGGGAAGAGGACAGATGAGGACTGAATCTCCTGTTAAATCAGAGGTTTATTTATTTGCACTATGACACTTTACTATACATCCTGTACATCTGCACTCCAGACACTCCACTGTACTTAAATACCAGTATGTGCACAGGTTTAATATTTTTCTCAGTATTGTCATTATCTGCTGATATCTGGGTCCCTTGCACATTTATTATTATTATTATTATTATTATTATTATTATTATTATTATTATTGCACTGCCGTTTTATCTCCAGTTTTTTCACATTTTTCTACTGTTTTTTCTACAGTTATATTTGTATTTTTGTAGATTGACTTTCTTGTACATATTTATTCCCTCATTGTAGTAAGTGAGATATATCTATCTATAGTGTACTGGACTATTTATAGCTTATAGTTTAATAGTTAATCATTTTTGCTGATCCGGTACATAGATATTTGGGTTCGTGTTCTGTACAACCCTCTTTGTTTTGTCTTGACTGTGCTGTACTGTGAAAACTGCTACTGGCTGCTAAATTTCCTTCGGGATCAATAAAGTATCCATCCATCTATCTATCTATCTATCTAGGAATCTGTCTAGGAATCTGGTGGCCTCTAATGGTAACCATTAGAAAGCAAAACCATCGGGGTTTAATCCTAATGGTTCTAATGGTTTCCTTTAACAGCCGTGTCATTAGGTTTTTCCAACTTACCTAGCACATCCTCTAGACCTGCTGAGATCTTACTTTGGCTGAATATTTTTTTCTGAGGTTTCCTCAGTGCAGAGATGAATGAGTGAACCCGTTTCAAGCTGAACAGCTACAGAAGACCAGCTCAATAATGTGATGCTAACGTTTTGCTAATCCTTGCTAACACAGTGATCCGCACAATGTCCGAGAAAAGCACCAGTACTTAACTCGAGATTTATACCAGAGCTCATAAAACAAACTTCATCCGATTAATATGACAACTACAACGTCTAGTAGACCTAGCAGACTTCGCCTCACACTGCAAGCTAACATTAGCGAGCTAACGCTAGCTAGCTAGCAAGCTAATCTTGGTTTGTTTTGATGCAAGTTACAGGTTTAATTCGGTTTGTCATTAAAAAAAGACGGTAACGATCCATAAACTGCTAATCAATAAGTAAACTGACATGAAGCTAATATAGCTCCTTGCTGTGAATTAGCATGTTAGCCGGGAGCTAACGTGACGTCACGCGCTTTTAAACGTTAATTTTTGAACCATTAAATTAATTAAAATTAAATTTTTTTAGCCTTGTGCAAGGTATTAAAAATGTAAATACTGGCCTAAATGTAAATATGTTTAATTTAAAACCCTATAATTTTTGGTTTAAATAAATAAATAAATCGCACAAAGACCCCCTATTTATTTATTTATTTATTTAATTTACTTTATTTCCATACTACACTGCTTAATGTAGCACCTGAAAAATGAATTTAAAACACGCTTATTCTTTTATCTAAATCTGTCAGATGTTCAAAGGCTGAATTTTCTTTAATATGTTGGTCAGACTGCCCGTTTTTATTGTTCATGCCAGCATGATGGAACATCAGCCTACCTGGTATCTCCAAGCTGTCTGCTCCTCCTTAGTACACACTTGTTATTGGATCCAGAATTCCTTCACAGAACAGCTCCTTCTTATTTTTCCCTAAAGACGAGTTCATGGATGACATGGCTGAAGGATGAACTGATCTGCTGCTTGCTCTCCTACAGGACTGGGAAGTTGGTTTTGTTCAATTTAAGGTTCTTAATTATCTGCTGGATCTGATTGGCCGAGCACCACCACATGACACTGGAGAGCCTGGCCTGGTGTGTCACTGGGGCAAAGCACATAATTCGATTCCTTTTGAGCGGTGTGGTCTCTTCTACACCAGAACTTCTGTAAAGCTCTTCTACAATTGTGCCACTGCTGTGTTATATTACAGGCCCAGTGTGACTAATAATTTGTATTCTATGCTTGTGGATGCTATTTAAGGAAAACTAAGTGTTGTAGCATTGGGATGAAGAAGACAACATGGATTTTGACAATGAGAATCCCTCATGGCCGATTCCCTGGACAGTACCCTGACTACTGAACCAGGCAGCCATACACATGAGGCTAATCATGCATCCCCGTACAGATTTCACTATTTTTGCAATGCTATTGGATGAATCATACATACATACCAGAGCTGTCAATCAACTCTTATGGGAGGAGCCAGATATGTATGCATGTGACATTTGTGATCTTTAACATCCCCACAACTGTGAGCAACCACTGAACTAAATCGGTGAGCTATAAGGGTTGGCATGATAATGCAAAACTGCTAACTTGCTCACTCTGTCCTAATGAAGTAAAATCAGGATGGGGATGTAAAACTGGGCTCCACACGTCTGCCAGAATCAGCCCGAACCGTCTGTTATCTGGGGTACCAAGCTCACCGGATAAAAGAAACCTACCTAATAGTGTGCAATACCTCCATGAGCACCTATAACAGCTGGGATTGGATTTGGCATGTACTGGACCAGTTTCTGGATGTAGGCCACATCAGTGTTCAGACACTCTTGCATCAAAGAATTAGTCAGTTGGGCCAGATTTGGTGGATGCCTTCCTTGGCACAATTCCGAGGAGAATGCCCTGTAGACTGGGATTTTAGCCACTGCTAGTAGACCCGTATGACCTAGGATGGCCACACATCCGGTTTTAGGCCGGGCCATCAGGTTTTTCAACTCCCAGTCCTCCGTCCGGCGTGACACATGGACCTGTTAGTCCTCTATTCGGGATGAACTATTTAAAATGTTCACTCACCAACAATATTGTCTGTGCCATTGTCTCACATCCGTGTCAAAAGACATGCCCTGCATTTCAAAAAAAAAAAAAAAAAAAGTGACATCGTGACTTGCCTACCGGCTAACCGCAGGTCAGCCCTCTAAACGCTAGTCAGTTAGTAAGCTCCCGTCTGACTCACGAATATCATCCATTCCACCCAGTTAGGTGAGTAAAGCATCATGTATGTGTTACATACAGCTCTGGAAATAAATAAGAGCCCACTCCAGTTTCATCTTAAATCAGCATCTCCACATGTACAGCAGGTTCTCAGTGAGGAACAGAAGGTTGGGTTCTAGCTTTACTGGCAGATACAGTGAGCGTCTGGTTCATAAGAACAAGGTCAAGCAGCAAACACACAGGACAACACAGCTACAGACTGGCAGAGGGCCAAAACCCCTCTCTACTGACCGTGATGAGCGCCACCTCATTCCAATGTCCCTTAACCACCGTAAGATGACCTCAAGTGACCTACAGAGAGACTGGCGAGCGGTGGCTGGGGTGAAATGCACAGCGAGCATGGTTCTAAAAACAGGCTTCTGGAGGGTCATTAGTGATTTTCTAAATAAACAGATATAAATACAATATTTGATCTGGAATTTGGGAGGCGTGTTTCCAGTAGGGTATAGAATCAAACAGAACTGCTCATTTTGGTCCAACACAAACCCAGAAACTGTACAACTAGAGGAACTGATCATTTAGAGGTGGTCTGTTAATTTTTTCCAGAGCTGGCCACCCTAATATGGCCGTACGCTTCCATACACCTGCAGATTCAGCTACTTCCTTCTCACTATGGTCTTTGGCACGTCCAAATACAGTCACTCCTTTCAGCCAATCATTAACATCTGCTTTGGAGCCATTTACCACACATGGAACGAGACATTCCCTGCACTGTACCACATCTTCCCAATCTATGGATCCTGTCACTCACACCCCGCAGGTATTTACAGTAGCCCCATCGTCCTTGTGCAGCGCCTCTGCAGGAGCCTGAAGGTACTACCACCTTATGCAAGGTGACTCATTGTTTGTCTGGTGAGCTTACATGTTCATGTCATTCGGTGCTGCATTTTAAAACACCACACAAGTCACATGAGAAAATCTGCAGAATTTATTTCGAAAAATTCAAGTGTCCAGTTCCATGCTAGGGTTGAATTTTTTCCGAGGACTGTGCAGCATATCCCAACAGTTTAATTCCAGACTGGGGGAAAAAAAAAAGTACCAAAGAGGAATCATGTAACAATACTCCAAGTTCACATTAATAAATTAAAGTAGGCTCTCCTCGGAGCATTTAAAACGATGCTGCATGTGGAATTCTATTACATCCATACAAACGTCTGAGAAACACGTCCCTTCTAAAAGCTGAAATGCCAAAAAAGGAGATATAATAATCATAATAAATCAGGGTCAAAGGACCATTTCTGATTAGTGGTGAGGCTGAACTAGACTGGTGGTGGTGGCATCATCAGCCACAAGAGCCTGGCTAGCAGAGCATTAGCCAGAGTTTATTAGCATTAGCGTTCTGGAACTGCTGCCATACAAGCTGAGCGTTTATTGCTATTTCAACAGATTCTTTCACTATCAGCTTTAACATGGTGACGTTAGCAAGCTAACATACTTAGCTCGGTTAGCTCACCGACGAATGAAGAAACCTCCATAGATAAAAAGCTAAGTCAGCTAAATCACAGTTTGGGGTTCTGATGCAGCAGTTCCAGCCTGCTGACTCGCTAGCATCCAGGCGGTGTAGCTTCTGCCACTACATTAGTGAAGTAAGGCCTCCATCTATTGAGTAATGCTTAAACCAAAACTACACACCGTACAAACACACAGAGAGACCCGTTACCGGGCGTAAGTGTACAAAAAGACTTGATAATTCATGTAAAGTGGCACATAGTATAGAAAACAAGGGACTAATCCTGTACAGTATTTACAGTCGGCTCGTCAGAGATTGCACTGAAATGTACGTGATTAATGTGCGAACAGCTGGCCAGTGTGCAACTAAACAATCAGTAGGTCTACCGGAGCTATCGGTCAATGAAAAGGCACAAAGGAAATGCTATAAACACCCTAGAGATAAAACTCCTGTGCTCATGTGCAAAGCTGGGGGAACAATACAGTGGGGGACCCAAAAAGCTAATACATTTACCTGCATCTCGCGATCCCACAATTCCGAATCCAACCGAAAGCTAGGCCTAAAGTGATAGCGCCCGAAATAAAACGTTTGGGAACGCTGGAAACAAAACATGAACACCGCTGATTATGGTGAGGCATTCCGGAACAGCAGCTTATGCTTCTATTCGGAACCTAAAGCTCCTACAAATACAGCACTTGTGTCAATAGAACACAGCTTAAATGAACATTCTAGCATTTTTCCGGCCTCTAGCATCCAGCCCAGTACCAAGAACAATACTTTCGACTGAATTATTACTATTATTGCTTATTATCATTATTATTATTATTGTATAACTTATTATTACTATAAATAAACACGCTTCTTTGTCCCTGGACTGCCCATTAGCTTCTGCTGTAAGGTGTGTTTCATGCTAACAGCTTTTCCGCTAATTTCTAAGCACAAAGAAATGCATTAAAACGACTTTCTATGGTAATCGACCGTGCACCACAGCTACTATAGATCGAGGCAAGGCTGGAAACTGCTGGCGTATCCCTTTAAATAAGTGGCAATGCTTAGAAATTACAGTACATGAAGACAGGAAGGCTAGTGAAACACCCCCAACCAAGAAGGTACCATCATTCAGAACGACTACGTGAACATTCAGATGCTGCCGTTTCCATTAGACTCTGATTATAAACTCTCTGACTAACTAAAGTGGCTTTAATCTGCCTTTCTGTAGCAATATAAACTCAGTACATAGCGCAATTCCTGCCTCGCACTTCCCATTTCCCTTCTCTCCCTTTCATTCTCTCACTCTCTCTCTTTCAGGCTTCTTTTCATGGCCGTCCACATACAGACTTCTCTCCACACGCCATCAGAAAACACAAAGCTCTCGTATTCCCTCTGATCGACTTGCTTTCCATTAAAACTGATCACCAAGCAAATGTGATCCAGCGGTTTGAGCACTGACGGGAATTTATAGGGAAGTGGGTATATAGGGAAAATAGGTTTCTTGTAATGTTTACTTAAAAAAAAAAAAAACATCAAAGGAACCCAAATTTCCCCCTCTTGGCCCATGACCTGTACAGACTAGGCCAAGTCCAGTGTTACGTTACACAACCCCATAACGCCCCTCCAGTGATGATTCACACAGTCATACAGAGCAGCAGTGATGAACTATGTCCTGGAAAAGTGCATGAAGTGTTCCAGTGTCTCCTGAAGTCTCACAAGATGAACGAGCGATGGAGGAATGACGTCCATTTCACATCAAGTTCGCATCCATTTGGAAGAACGCAGTTGAATTGCAAGGCTTGGAACCTCCACCTCCAGGCCAGCAGGGGGAGCTGTGTGCTCACAGTTACTTCAGCTTTAGCTTCAAACCTTGATTTCCAGGATGGAGGGATTGTGGTCCAGGATAGATAATATGATCTTATCCATGTACTGCCTGAGACGCAGGTTTATCTCCTCTTGTTCCTTCAGGGCCTCCATTAACTGTGGAAGTATAAGAAATATAATATTTAACATATACACACTGTATATATAACTCTAAGCTCTAAATGTAGGTATTGTGGTATAAACGGAGTCTGTTCTACAGTTTCTCGTTAGGTCGAGTGTATAACTCTAAGCTCTAAATGTAGGTATTGTGGTATATACTGAGTCTGTTCTACAGTTTCTCGTTAGGTCGAGTGTATAACTCTAAGCTCTAAATGTAGGTATTGTGGTATAAACTGAGTCTGTTCTACAGTTTCTTGTTAGATTGAGTGTATAACTCTAAGCTCTAAATGTAGGTACTGTGGTATAAACTACCACTTGTTCTGTAAACCCGACTGTTTCTGTGTTTACTGTATAAGCAATGATTCGATTTATTACATCCATGATCATTATTGATATTGATTTGTTATAATATCAGTGATCAGTAATGATTTATTATCATATGAGTGATCTGTTAATCTCTTTGAGTGTGCATCAAACTTAATAAATCATTAATAAATCAGGAAACTATTTTACAATCTCAAACAAAACGCACAGACTTGGACAGTGCTGTAATATTACTTTGTTTTCTGGGAATGTTTCATATTTATAAAGCCAGAGCTCTGAAAATCTACAACTAACTTTAAGCCTTTCTACATTTGTCTGCTGAAGGTGAAGCTACTAAAACTTACAACATGCTGAACATTATTGTTGGTAAATTATGCCTTCTCTTTTGTTTGTATGCTATATTGTATGTATTTCCCAAAGATGTATTTCTAGTATTTTTTTTATATATAATAAACGCATGAATGAATTAAAATACCTTAAAGTCCACAGTTGTTCAAACACTATGCATCTCCCAGTTCAATACAAATGTGTTAATTTAATACGGAACATAAATATGATTTGTACTTCTGCCACAACAATGTTTGTTTTGTGCACAGAATAAAGGAGCAACAGGATTAGTATTAGAGAACATACAGCTAGCTTTTTTATATATTCTTTATTTTAGGGCCTACATCATGTAGATCATTTGAAACTATGGACAGATTTGGGGCATGACAAGAGGGTGGAGACAGGAGAACCTAGAACCAAAATAAATAGAAGCACATGGCAGAGAACTACAAAGGTGTTATGACCAGTTGGTGAATATTACAATGCCCCAAATAAATCAACCCAGCATTTGCAACCTGCCTCAACCCCCACATTACAATGATCAGACTGAGAAACAGATATTTTCCTCCTCTGAAGGAAGAAACAAGTAGAGTTCATTTGCTCAGTTAATTTGAAATACTCTACTTGCTTCTTCCTTCAGGGGAGGAGAATATCTGTTTCTCAGTTTGATCTAATACAAACCATCCGGATAACAGGCAGGCAATATCCAAAACCAGAAGACAAGGTAAGGATCAGAAACACGGGCAAGACCAAATGTTAGAATAACAGCTCAGAGCTCACTTTATGAGTCTTAATGAGTCCCTGATCAGGTGTGAGCAATGGGTGGAGCCAGGGAGGTACCAGTACATGTCAAAAGCTATGTGCAGCACCACACAAGCCCAAGAGGGGGTAGTATATGACTGTCACAGTGTTGTTTAGATGATTACTCACAGTTTTTCCTCAACCCTGGTCCTGGAAGCACCCTGTCCTGCACATCTTAGCAACTCTGAAAGGGCTTGTTAATGAGCTAAAGTTGAATCAGGTGTGCTGGGAGCAGGGAAAGCTCTGAAATGTGCAGGGCAGGGTGTCTCCAGGCCCAGGGCTGAGAACCCTATGTGTTATAAACCTATGAAACTAATGTATTATTAAATCCAGTCAAGTCAAATTTATTTCTATAGGGCATTTTGTGTTTCTATAGGGTTTTTGTGTTGAGTGTTTTAGGGGAAGTGTTTTTAGGAGAAACAGGATCGTCGGATGGATGCACAGGATGCAGGTGAAGCCCCTACAGGACATGAAGAAGCTCCGTGGTAGGCAAACTGGTTAGCGGTGTAGGCAGGAAGTGGCACCCTAACCGAGGCAGATGAAGCAGCAGCATCAGTGTGCACAGGATAGGCAGTAGCTCCTCATTAGACCACACAATTTGGCTCTCTGCTCGCTGTCGGCAACCCCGAGTGAACATGTGAGCAGGAGGACGACAGCACCAACATCCTCAGTTTACCATAGCACTCTCTGTCAGTGCACCTCCAGATCTGAACACTGACTGGAAGGTTATTCCAAAGCTGACGGGGGGGCTTTAAATGAAAAGGCTCTGCCCCCTGATGTAACTTTATTAGTTCTATAGTGAGAATAGTGAGCCTGCGCCTTGCAATCCCAGTTCACGTGTGGGTTCATAGTACAAGATATGTTCAAGGCAGTATTTAAACACCTGTAAATACCAAGGGAATAGGACATGGTTTAGTGTGTGGGCTGTTCTAGTTATGTGTTTAATTGGTTTACTTTTTGACTCCTGCAAGAACCAAAGAGTCCACAGATTTTCTACTCCACTGCAGTTTGTTCTGACTAATTTGTTTCTTTTGTTACTCAGCTGATAGACATCTCCCACCTGTTGGCCAAAGCCTGCAAGTGCATTAAGCCATCCTGCTGGAATGGTGGGAAGGATGGTGTCATTACGTCACTCCAATGAAGTGAAAGTAAG
>JAVGWN010000286.1:0-14836 GCA_034552555.1 Semaprochilodus insignis
TATATATATATATAAAAATATAGAAAAAACCTTGTTCCCAGCCTAAATGCTGCAAAGCCAGCCTAAAGATAATTCAGAGACTAACCCCCAACGGCCAAAAATATATATATATATATATATATTTCCTTGAATTCATTTTAAAGTATTACAGTAAGCAGTTTGTGCACTATACCACTCTAATCACACACGCATACTCAGAGCTTAGTGGTACCCTTGGGGAGATGCGCCTGGCTGCCATTTCAGAACAACGCCTCTGTTGTTTGATCAGACAAGATCACACATCTAATTCACTACCCTGAATATTTCACTTGCTTGTATCGTGTATTTACATGCACTGCCCCATATGTATGTATGTACATATGCATGTATGTATCTCTCGTATTTCATCTATGAATTCAAATCAATAAATAGAATGTATATCAGCCTCCAGGTCTTTCACACACCTGAAAAGCATGATTACTTGGAGGTCAGGCGCTTCCATACTGCAATAGCTCGAGTTGAGTTGATTCAGTATAAAATGCATTCTTTGTGTGCACGGCGGACGTATATTCCAATTTTAAACCCTTGGCCAGCAATAGCTTAGCCAAACTGAAGTTATTGCGGCAAACCAAATTAGATGAACTTGTCAACATCTTTTGTCCCCGTTAATATTGCGCCAGGAGCTGCGAGGGGCTATTTCATCTCAGCCGTAATGAACGGCATATTGGAGAGCGAAATTGATGGCAATGGAAATGCAGGAGTTCTGAGGGTGTGCGCTGCTTTTGTAGATCCCCTATGTTTACAAAAAGTCGGTAAGCGAAAAGAGCTGTAGCTGTTTGAGCAAATGTTTCTTGGCACTTTGGCTCGGGGCTCTGATGTGCGACGCGCTTTAAAATTCGCTTTATGGTCCAATTAAGTGGGGGGTAAATAAGCAGACGGGTGGCGTATTAAAAATGAATGAGGGAGCAAAGCCTGGAGTCTTACGCCGCTCCGGTATGGACTGAAATAATACCATTCTCGACATATTTGTCTTAAAGCTCATGCAAACAGCCAGTTATATAGCTGTTAGAGGCCTTTAAAGGAGCTTTAATCAGATCGGATACATTAAGTAACAGCAGAGGGGTGTCGTTTTCATAACCTGAACAGAAATAAAATGTTTACTGGCTTCTGCAAACGATGACCACCTGAAGTATGTGGGAGGAAAGCTGTAGGGGTTTTCATCATATATCTTTAGAAGAGATAGTGTTACATAAGGAGGCACTGTGATGTAATTACTACCAGAATATTTCTGTGATCGATCTAAATGCTTCAATAGCCTTTCTTGCACCTTTAAAGACTGTAGAGGCTTCTTCCTACTAAATCACCCAGGGTAACTATTGACACATCCCAGGTTATATCTAGGAATGCACCTATGCGATGTTAGGACAAAACTAATGTCAGCTGTATGGAGGTATTTTGTTTTACAAACACAGTAAAGTAATGTCAAGCCTGATGCCCTAGGTCTTTCTCACATGGTGAAGTATACGGTTTGTTAATTCAACAATAGTATCAGATCAGTATCGGGTATCGACCAGTACACAGTTTATGTATCGTATCGCTATCGGAAATAAAAAAGTTGGATCAGTGCATCCCTAGTTATATCACTCCTGTGTGAATTAACATGTTGGCAAATATTCTATCAGAGTCTGTTGGAAACTATTTAGTTCTTGTGGTCACTAGTACAAAGCTACAGTTTTGGCCTATAGTGTAAAAAGTTAATCATTGATTTAACTCTCTGGTTAAAATGGCATTTTCTTGATTTCTGCATATATGCCTAAATTAATAAATGCTTAAATGCACTTGCATACAACATGTATGGAAGTGCATACAAACCTAAGTATTAGGTTTAGTGGAATGACTGAACAAAACGAAGAGTTTCTGGCATAATGGGCAAGTCCCCATAGATTTCCTGATGATCCATTGGTCATTTTCATCCAATTCCTAGACAGACACACACATACACCAATCACAGGTGACAGGCAGATGATGGACACTCGAATCAACCAGTTACACACAGTGATAGACAGATGACATGCATCTCAAACCCTCTTCACAGGCTCATAACTCAGGGTGGCAAACTTGCGATTGGATGGAATGGAAAGAGCTGACTCTACAGATTCAGCAAAGATTTGAAAGATATTGATAAACATTGAATTTGACACACAGACACTTTTGTTGGCCCAAGAAGGTTGAACAAAAACTGGTAAATAGCTTGGCTGGCATATTTCATTGAAATAATGAAGGGGCATTCTTTTCACCGAAGGGGCATTCTTGCCTAAAACTAGTGTTTAATATGTTATATCACGCTTTGTAATGTCAGAACTTTTATGTTTTATACATCGTACAATAATTGGTAATCCATGTGGTGTCAACCAATCATAACTGCTAGCCTAGCTACTGATCTGTAGTCTAATGAATACAACCAAGCTAATGTTAGTATACCTAGGCTATTTATCTTTATTAAATAAAAAATGAATGCCAGAGAGCAAGAGAGAAGTAGCTACACTGATATGACATCTGCATACCCCAGTAGGTACCTTGCTACCTTCAGCTTTTAGCTTGTTGTTCTACTCAACCTGTTTCCCAAAATATTATGGTAAACTCAATGTCTTACTTTACTTTTAAAAACAATACAAACGCTGTTAAAACGCATAATGAGAGGGTGGTTTCAAAGAATTAAACTGGAAAATCTCATTTTATTAGAGACTATTGCATATAGGAATATAGGCATATTGCATATAGGAAGCAGATGTAGCGATGCTTAATTGCTTTCATTTTTGAATGCAAGACACATACTACAAATCTTGCACTCAAATAAGACCCTATACATTGTGTGGTAAGTTCTGTTGTGGTGGAGAAGAGGTGTCTTTAAATTTCTTTAAAGGTTCTCCACACCTTCATGTCTCATTGACATTGTATTTTGTTAAATCTACAGCTGTTTTGGTAAAGGATAAAGTGTGCTAAGATCAAGTAAAGTTTGATGTCTAGTCTAAAGGCCTGCTCCAGCATTATGTCCCTCTGATAGTAAGGTGGCAATCAGCAGTTAATGAATGGATCATTGAATGCTGTTAAATAAAGAGTTTCCTTTGTATTTTAATCACCTTCCACAGTGAAATCTGGAGGCTATGACCAAACCTTATATTAGGCAGAAATTGTTCCTTGTCCCACTGATGTTCCCTGTACCATCCTGCTTTAGTTATCTTCCCCCTTCACTTGACATGTGCACATTGCAGTGATTGCATCAGTTTATGAATCTTCTGCCTGTGAGTGAAACTTGGAGGGAAAATCTTGGTTAGTGTATATATATATATATATATATATATATATATATATATATATATGTGTATGTATATATATATGAAGTCTAGCTGGTTACCAAAAAAGCTACTGTTATTTTTTCCCCTTATGCAGCTTATAAAGACATGCAAATGCTGGCTACTCGTTCTGAGGAGAGGCCCTACTGACCTACAACATTGCTGTTCTGTGTTATGAAGTATATCAGGGACCTCCAAAGTTGAGTCTTAGAAGTTGCATTCTTTGAGGTTACATTTCACTGAAAAAATGCTGTTTTAAATGTAGTGGATATAAACATGTGCATTACTTTGGGGTTCTTAGGGTTCTTAGTAGCTGCATTGATTTAATATGTTCCATTCATGTGGAACAAACGTACACTTTTGAGTCAAGTAAATACATGGTAACCTTATGTAGAGTTTGTGCATCTCATGATCCAAGTAATCCCAAACACATTATATGCTGGTCAGTCCATTCTTCTGAGAACACCATTGGCATCTTTGTTTGATTAGTAATTTCCTTTCTCAGTTAGGGCTTCTTGACAGCTACACATCTTTTCAGACCACAATCATTGTCCTCTCACAGTGGAAGAAGGGACAGAAGCACATTTTTTCAGATCTAAACCAAGAGAGCAGAGCTTATTTTGAACACCTCATTAGATGCACCTTCTTGTATCTTGCCCATTCCATTTAGGTGCACTTTGTAGTTATACAAATACAAACTGTAGTACATCTGTTCCTCTTCATGCTTTATCTCACCTTTACCCTGTTTTTCAAAAGTCAGGGTCCTCACAGTTTTTAAACCCCTCAGTGTCACTGCTGGACTTAGAATAGTCCACCAGCCAATACTATCAACCCAGCAGTGTCCTGTGGGCAGCATCCTTTGACCTCTGATGAAGGATTAAAGGATGACCAACATAAACTATACGGCAACATATCAGCTATAGCTAAGTACAAATATCACTTCTGCTGCCATACTGGTATATGATGATGGCGAAAAGTGCACAATGTAATATGATCACGTCTGCATTCTTGATAACCTTTCATTAGAAGGTTCAACATCTTGGAAGAGATTGGTGAGTATGAAGAACATGGAGGGTCTATACCAATTAAAGTTGAATAAGAAAGTTCTACACAAATTATTTTTTTTCCTTGAACTGTATAGCAAAGAACACTTTAGGGATCTTGATTTGTACTTCATTGGAGTTAGGGACCAAATGAGAACCTCCTAGCGCCAACCTAAGTCTAATAGCTATGCACAAAGCTGCTTTCCTTTCAGGCATGGTTTGCTGGCCTGATCAAAAGCAATGGTAGACTTGGGATTAGGGCAGTGTATAGCTGGCACCGCCGGTAAACGGCTCTCTGAGTCGCCGGCGGCCAGATGAAAAGAGGCAGGGAGAGGTGATTTGCGACAGATTTACACCCCCAAGAGCATTGTCATTGGCACCCAATTTCAGCCGAGTTGTTTTGCAGGGGCAGGACCAAGCAGCTTGTCCTCCAGATCCCACCTCCCCACCCCCTCACCTGGTCTACTGTTCTAAAGAGGAAAATAGATTGTGAAACTCTCCGGGTTGAGAGCTTCTTCTCAGCTGGTTTTGATTATAGCGATGGCCTGTTAAATGGAGGTTGGCAAAGGGAATGAAAAGAGGGATAGAAAGAAAGAAAACCCCATGGGGAGATAGAGGACTGTGTTGCTCCCACAGAGAGAGAAAGAGAGAGAGTCATTGTCAGCTCGGTTGCTGAATTTATCTTGTACAGAATGTTGTCATATCACCCCGTCTGAACGATTTTAATCTTCATCCATTTCACCAAACAGGGCTGCTGGATTTCATTTAAATCAAATGAGGAAAGGGAAAAAAGACCGGTGGCGAGAGGTGTGATTACTAACTCAACCAGAGGAGACATATTAATGTAATTCCAGAGGCATTTTAGGTTCAAGAAAATGTTTGCTGGGAAGTTGCCAAAGTCATTAACATGCTATTTCTGAAACGAGAGAGAGAGAAGAAATTCATATCTCTGCATATTACTGCGCTCACTGAAGTCATTAGTGACTTCCTATTTATGAAATACGAAATACTGTAATCCTAAAAAATCTAGAGTTGCTGCTGTTGTGGTTTTGTTGTATGACTTAAATGTAATTTTACACAGCACATGGTAAAAGTCAGAGACTCTTTATTTATTTAATTTCCAGTCAAGGTGGCCATTAGGTACAAAATTAAGCATTAGGAAGCAAAAGGTCAAGTGTAAATTGTCTTTAGCACAATGAACTGACCACCATATTGTGAGGTTGTGGTCTGTGAGAATGCAATCAACTTTTAAACTGAACTTTGGAGGTATGGAAAATATTCTTGCAGATTCCTTTAAAGCACTGAAAGCAATTCGGAGGTCAGGCCCATGCAGTCTCCTGAAAAGATTGGAAACTGTTAGAATGGCAAAGAAAGGACACACAAAACACTGAACAGTTTCATACTTTTTCTGTTAAATATACAGTCATATGCAAAGGTTTGAGTGCATGTTAGTGAAATCAGTACATATATTCCTAATAGGTTCCTAATGGTGTCCTGTGATAATCCATCCCATCCAGCTTGAATATTCTCACACAGTTCCTGCAGATCAGTAGTGGTGGAGGTGGAGTGGCACCAGGCCTTCTGGATGTGTGATAGGTGACAACAAACCGTTCATCTTGGTGCTGACCACAGTGCCTCCACACTGGGATTCATTGGTCGTCTCCACCAAGACAAAAACAGGACTCGTCACTGAAGATGATCCGCTGCCATTCTGAGTCACTCCATGACAGTCTGGCACAACACCATTGCAGTGTTTAGCAACGCTGACGTGGTGTATAGGGCAGTCGTTGTAACAGTCTGTGTATATGTAGCCCTGTGCTGTGTAGCTCCCAGATCCTTCATGCCACTGGTGCGTGCCTTCTTCTATCCACTGCCGCCAACAGCATGCTATGACGCCGATAAGACCATCCTGCTTCCCAGAGCCCTTCGATTTGTCCCCTCTCAAACTGAGGATGGATTATCGCAGGACACCATTAGAAACCTCTACAACTCCATTAGCATTAGCATTAGTAAACATGTTGGCCGGAAGCCATACTGAGAGACTTGTTTGTGTGTAGCTCAGTAAATATTGCTAATATCAGTCTAAACTGTTCTTCATTTATTGTTGCTGGTAACCTTTATCTTCCTTCCCAATAGTATTGAAATCTGACACTTCCTTCTGGGTGCAGCTACTCTATTGATGATAAGTGTACTTTTTCACAGCACTGTATGTTTATACATGTGGCACTCAAACGTTTTGCATACACCTGTACTTTTCCTGCTTTTCCCCTGTTGTTTCCTTGTTTGACACATTACTGCTATTACCTCCTTAGCTACAACCATTCTTAAAAAATCTTCTGAAAGGGTTCTTCCCTGAAGATCTCATTTAGAAAAATGGTTCTTTAACTACCCGTTGAAAGATTCTTTAGCAAAGCGAGCAGTCGGCCTCCGAAATGAAATTTGAATTGTCCTCTCTTTTCTAATATTTGAATAGACTAGAGTAAATGATTAGGGTTATTAGATTAGAAACTACACTTTCAGCAGATTGCTTTGCTCTGGTTGCTTGTCAGTGAGCTATGAGCTATTAAATACTTAAACCTTGCTTTTGTTACAATTAGCAGTAACTAAGACTACAAAGGATTAAACCACTAGATGTCCTTATAGAAAAGCACAGGTAATTCAGCTTGTTGGTATCCAGGTTGTGGACTTGGTGACGCACTCATTGATCCCAGGTTGTTCCACAGCCCCATGGAACATATCACATCTCTCAGAAGCGAAAAAAACACAAACAACACAGAACCTCTGCCGAAACAAATATTAGCGCTCCAGGGAGCAAAATAATGACATTCTGACAACGTGACAGGGCATTAAATGATATAATTTGACGCATGTCTAGGGCGAACACCTGGTACTCCTTTCCACTTGGAGTGTCATGCAGTGACCACTGTGTCCTATTAGTCACAATGTTCTCACCACACAGTTGGCCGTATTCAACAACATGGATGGTACACCATGTACAGTGAGGTAAAGGTGACTTTAATGACCTGGAAGACCTTTTGAAATCCTCTTATTATTGCTTTAATGCACTGTTGTACTAGATGTAATTGCATTATGACATACACATAGGTAATTAAATAATAATTACTTTTAAATTGGCTTCCTATTTGCCAGCTTCTTAATAAGCATAAACTGTGGCACCTTTTAAGGTGGAACTGAAAATTTGTGAAACAAGCTGGCAAATAGGAAGCCAACGTCAGCTCCCACATCTTTAACAAGATCCTGGACAACTGTATTTCCAAATTGTCAGCTTGCTCTGCATATTTCACTCCGGACAGTTTCTCAAACCTTATCACACAGCTTTCCTCAGCATTTGACACTGAAGAGACTGAAGAGAGCAACAGTTCCACCTTTATTAGAATCACAATCCGAACAGGAACCTGCTGTGTTATTTGATCCACTTTTTGATGGCTGGATGGAACCAGATCACACCAATGGTTGAAAGTAGCCAAGAAACTCCCCAGTCTGTAATGAAAGGTTTGTGATCTCATTTCCTCAAACCTTGGTACCATTCTTTTGGATGTCTAGTCAGCTCTAGTTGGATGTAATTGATAGGTTTTACTGAATCATGTGTTTATTTTTGAACATTTCCGTCATAAATGAGTACTTTAGCCAACATGACTCAAGTAGACAGTAATGACTGATACTGGGCCAACTAGACTGCTAGTGTCAGCCATGCATTTCTGAGCTAACAGTGTATCTAAATATAAACTGTTTGTCATATCAACTCATTTAAGGTGAATGTAATTGCACATTGGACAGTCCAGATCATATCATGAAAGAGGTAGTTTAATATTTTGGATGATCATTTTGACAAGCGTTGATGTTTTGGGGCCTCTTTGTAGTCTCTACTTTATATAGGCGGTGTTTAATTGTGAGAAAGTGTCTGTACCTCTTAAATCATGAGTCAAATTTAGTGATATTTTTATAAGCATACAAAGAGCCAGATTTTGTTCCCTTTTCCTGACTGTTCTTTTTCTGCTTGATTTTATATAATTAATATAAATGAGTTTAAGGAAGTTTAAGTTGCAGTTGAACTGCTTTGCATGAGTAGGAGTTCTTTGGGTTAATCAAAGCATTAATGATTATACGTTCTATAAATGAAAGGCCTTGACTGGATAGAGACCTTTTGATTAACACGTCAAATATAGACATTTAAGCATGCCTTCAAGATTACAAGTTTGCAATTAATTCCCATTTCACTCAACACTCAATGAATGCTTAATAGCTAATTTATAGAAGACTTCATTAACACATCATATTTATACCATATTTCCAAGCTTGCATACAAATAATTGGTTTCCATACTATTTATTAGGTCATTAAAAACTACTGCTGGCTAATGCTAAATGTTAAGAAGCAGACCTTAAAATAAAGTGTTAATAAGTAATCACACCACACCAATGCACCACTGTAAATGCCCAGAAATCTAAAGTATAGTCATATTAATTAAGTCAGTAATTAGCTGTGAAATAAATACAGCAGATATACTGCAATCTTTTACAGTGTATTACAAAATCAGGCTCCACTTATGCTGTGGGTCTGAAAGGATGAGTAGCTGCCAGGAAGCCATTATAATGTCAATTAGCCAATCAAACATAGAAGCTGCTGGTGTTCTGAGAACAATAGGCTAACCACCCCTGAGTCTAGACCTCAACATCATTGAATGTGTTTGTGATTATTTGGATTGTGAGAAGCAGAAAATGCAACCAACTTCTAAGACTGAACTTTGGAGGAGTGTAAAAATATCCCTGCAGATTTCTTTGAAAGATTAAATCAACAGCCCTGAAAGTAACAGAGGGCAAATGGTGGACACACTAAGGCCTACCACACATACTACCACTGCATGGTGTGAGTGATGTGAAGTGGCTTAATTTTTATTTCAGGGCTCATAACAGGTCAGCGCTTTTATAAAGACTGTGTGAGGGAAGAGCATACCAGACTGAAACATGTGCTGTTTTAGAGAACAGATCAAGAGCAGAATTTATCCCGTGCATCACATGGAAAAAACACTGAAATAAGTGAAAACAAAAAAAATTGTCACCTTGCATGTTTAAGGTGGTAGTAACTGAATGTCTCGTTCCAATAGGTCCAAAGCAATGACTGGCTAAAAGGAGTGATTGCATTTGGGCATGCCAAAGGCCATAGTGTGAAGGAAGAAGCTGAATTTGCAGGTGTAGTGAAGCATACGGTCATATGGGTCTACCAGCAGAGTGGTTTGTGATCTCATTTCCTCAAACCTTGGTGCCATTCCTTTGGATGTCTAGTCTGCTCAATGTAACTGATAGGTTTCACTGATTCATGTGTTTATTTTTAAACATTTCAGTCACAAACAAGTAATGACTGATACTGGGCCAACTAGCCTAATGTCAGCCATGCATTTTTGAGCTAACAGTGTCTCTAAATATAAACTGTTTGTCATATCAGCTTATCTAAGATGAATGTAACTGCACATTGGACAGTCCAGATCACATAATAAAAGAAGTAGTTTAGTATTTTAGTTGCAATGATGATTGTTTTGACAAGCAGTTGATATTTTGAGGGCTCTTTGTAGTCTCTACTTTATATAGATGGTGTTTAATTTTGTCTGTACCTCTTAAATCATGAGTCAAATTTAGTGATATTTTTATAAGCATTCAAAGAGACAGATTTTGTTCCTTTTTCCTGACTGTTCTTTTTCTGCTTGCATAGTAATTTTACTGCTCCTTTTACATAAATAAATAAATGGGTTTAAGAAAGTTTAGGCTGCACTTGAACCGTTTTGAATGAGTGAGGGTTCCTTGGGTTAATCAAAACATTAATGGTTATAAGGTCTATAATAGAAAATCCTTGGCTGGATAGAGACCTAGACTAATATGCAACACTCACTTAGTGCTGTTGTTGGAAACATGTAGAGTTTGAGTGTTTTTGTTCTTTCAGCTTTAATAAAAAAGCTTAGAGAATAACAAAACAAGGGCTCCCCGAATGAAACCTTGCCATTTCCAGCCCAGTTATCCACTAATCATGCGAACTCGTGGAATACCTAAGTATGTTGTAACTTTTACATATAGTCTAGTTCCAAACTTCCATCCTGCAACTGGAACAGAGTTTCCTAATATAAAGCCAGCCTTACTTTATACCTCACACCAATATATTCAGACCAGCAGAGGAAGAGGATGAAGATGCCTGCAGTCAGACACACACATACATAACAGCTTCATTGCATTCCAAACTAATTAGTGATCTCAAAAGAACAACCTTACAAGATCTGCATAGCTTCAATTAATGAGCATTTGGTAAAGAATGCTCATAATATCCCAATATTTCTACCATATTTCCTCCAAATTCTTTTTTTTTGGTCACCAGAAAGAAGATCAAACTTCAATCACAGCCCCCCAGTCGCACAATAACATCATATAGCATCTGGATTAATTGGGAATGTGGCTTCAAAGCTTGCTTTGTGGCTGCTGAATAGGTCAAGGCGAATATTCACGGCTGCTGGACAGGGAGTCGGTCTTAAATTGTCAAAGTGTCCTTGTCCCTGCCAATTGAAGCCTTAAGCTGGGGGGATCAAGGAGTGTGCACATGCATGAATCAAAGTACTGGGCAAATAGGGGGATGCACCGCAAGGGTTTCAAATGAGTGGAGAGAGATAGACGAAAGGAGAGAAAGAGAGAGAGAGAACGAGTGTGAGCGAGAGAATGCAGATGTATTTTTATTTCCCTTTGCTTCCTGCTTTGCATTTCAAGGTCCTTAGCATAAGAGCAAATGCCATTCCAGCAAAACCCGCTAAACTACTGACAAATGTTTCTTAATTTGGCCAGCTGCGCCTCTGAGGAAGGACAACGCAGAGGCGTTAATGCATGCGGCCCAATGTATCATAAAACGAAACTCGATCAAAGGGAATTTTTCATGTAAACATGCTGGGTTTTTACGTACCCATCAAAAAACGCTGCTGAAGTATCCGGTGCTTACAGTGCAAGTGCATATTTACATTCATGTTTAAGTGCAAGGTGTTTTAACAAACACTGAAAAATAAAACAGGCTGGTAAATGTGTTCATGGCTTTTTTGCCTGACAGAGTAATTAGGCTTACATCAAACAGTGCATTGGCTGTGTTTTCATTAATGGTTCCCCTGATTGTACACTCTCCAGAGACTATTCCCTCAAGACTCATGCTCTTAAAAAGTGCTACGAGGGAACTCGTGTTCCTAAAATGAATAATGCTGTAGAGCTTGACCTGGTTGCTCCTACTTATGCATACATCCTTCATAGAGGTCATGTATGACTGAGGCTATATTCTAGTTGTGAGCACGGTGGTGGGTGACAGGCAGTTTGGCTGAAGCAAATGCCGTTGAGTTAAATTAGTGTGACTGGAGGCTGTCCTCTGACCATCAGCTGGATTTGTAGCCCGTAGTGGTATGTGGGAGGCATTCTGAGAATGTGTGACATACACCGAAGACTCATTGTACATTTTATCAGCTCCACTTACCATATAGGAGCACTTTGTAGTTCTACAATTACAGACTGTAGTCCATCTGTTTCTCTGTATACTTTGTTAGCCCCCTATTACTCTGTTCTCCAATGGTCAGGACCCCCACGGGCCCACCACAGAGCATATATTATTTGGGTGGTGGATTATTCTCAGTACTACAGTGACACTGACGTGGTGGTGGTGTGTTAACATGTGTTGCGGTGGTGTGAGTGGATCAGACACAGCAGTGCTGTTTGGAGGACATAAGATCCAAAAGGGTAAACGAGGGACAAAAGGAAGTCAAAAAGCCAGAAAGTCAGAAAACCAGAAATAACGCTCAGAATTGCCAATGGGATGACAAAGCTTCGCAGAGAACACACGGAAACATGGGGTATTTAAGAGAACGTTAATTGGCTATTAGAATTCAGGTGACCGGGAGCGAATGGGAACTGCCGATTGGGGGCACGTGGATGCCACGTCATCGAGCGTAGCCCTCTGGGAAGTGGAGTCCGGAAGAGCGAAAGGACCAGCGAGACCCGGAGGACACACAGCATATGACACACATATGCTGCCTTCTAGACAACGTCTGTTTTTTTAAGGTCATGCTTTTTGGCCTTGATGCATGATAATGTCAAGCTAGTTCCACTGTATTTATGGTCTTGCGAATTCATGAATAATATTTTATGATTAGCAAACAATTTGTAAACATTAGTAAGCTCCTCCTTTAATAACGTCACTGATTATATAGAGGACATTTGCCGATTTCTACTAAATGAGCTATATGAACTAACAGTGACTAACCATTGTTAAAAGGTGATGCATACTTTCTTCACTTAGTCTTCAGCTCGCTTGGCTTGCTTTTAAACTCCCTGTGGATGTACTCGAGGCTTCAGCAACTTATTATCACACTTTCAAACAATGGTCTGTGGACAGTGGTTCATGAGTTGGGAGTGATAGGATCTAAAATACATTATTTAAGGGTACACTTGCAACTGAATGTGACCACTTATTAGCATTAATTACCATTTCTGGTCAGTGTCATTTTTGATTAACATGTCAAATAAAGACAATTAAGCATGCTTTCAAGATTACATGTTTGCAACAAATTCATATTTAACTCAACACTCAACAAATGCTTAATAACTATTTTACAGAAGACCTCATTAACACATCATAATTATACCCCATTTCCAAGCTTGCAAACAAATATCTGTTTGTACAGTATTTACAAGGGAATTAAAAAAAATAGTACTTGGTAATACTTTGTTAATGCAGTTAAGAAGCAGACCTTAAAATAAAGCGTTAATGAGAGACTGGCGACTCTGCTGCCAGTATATTACTGTAAACTGTATTGTCAGGTTTGTTATTATAAACCAATGCAACACTGTAAATGCCTGGAAATGTACAGTATAGTCCTATAAAATAAAAAAACAGTAATTAGTAATTAGCTGTGAATAAATAAACACAAGACTTACAGCAGTCTTTTAA
Organism: Semaprochilodus insignis; assembly: GCA_034552555.1. Lineage (NCBI taxonomy): Eukaryota > Metazoa > Chordata > Actinopteri > Characiformes > Prochilodontidae > Semaprochilodus > Semaprochilodus insignis. The sequence continues at coordinate 13,352 of JAVGWN010000286.1, forward strand.
AGTCTATGAGAAGATCAAGCTCCACTTATGTTATGGGTCTGAAAGGATGTGTAGCTGTCAGGAAGCCAATATAATGGCAATTTACAAATTAAACATAGAAGCTGCTGGTGTTCTGAGGACAAGAGTCCAGNCCTCGACATCTTTGAATGTGTTTGGGATTATTTGGATAAGCAGAAAATGCAAACAACTTCTGAGACTGAACTTTGGAGGAGTGTAAAAATATCCCTGCAGATTTCTTTGAAAAGCTGAAAACAAGTGTCCTGAAAGGAACGGAGGACAAATGGTGGACACACTAAGGCCTGATTCAAACATACTACCTTTGCATGGTGTGAGCAATGTGCAGTGACTTGATTTTCATTTCTGCGCTCATGTTAACAGGTCAGCGGTGCTTTCACACAGGTTGTGTGAGGGAAGTGGCAGAGCATCCCAAACACCGCACTGAAGCATGCACTGCATTTTAGAGAACTGAAGCATGCATTTTAGAGAATAGACCAGGAGCAAAAAACACTGAAATAAGTTAGGAAAATCAGCCACACACCGTGCAAAGGTCACATGTATGAAACAGGCATCTCTCTCTCTCTCCTCTTCTTTGTTAGCACAGGAATGACACTTCTCTGGAATGATCACGTGGGAACCTCCAGAGCACCTAGAGTCACCTGAGCATCAGCTCCACCGTGGGTCTCCTGCCCAGCTTCTCCAGTTCACCACCCAGCGTCTGGCTCTGATCATGAACTCTATCAATGGGTCGGCTCCATCTTCGCAGCTACTACCGTCCTGGACTAATCAGACTAATAGACGTTCTAAGCTCCTTTTCCTGTTAGTTCTGTCCTCTTCTCTTCATCCGGGATCGACCTGAGGAGGTTGGGTTTCGCCCTTGAGCCTGGTTCCTCCCGAGGGTTCTTCCTTACTCAAGGGAGTTTTTCCTCGCCACTGTTGCCTCTGGCTCGCTCAAGGGGGGCTTGGACCCGGTTTTCCCTTTCCCACGTCTGTACATTAACACCGTGTTTTTCTCTTTTCTTGTTCCTTTTAACTATCTGATCTTCTGTGAAGCTGCTTTGAGACAATGTTGGTTGTAAAAAGCGCTATACAAATAAATTTTGATTGATTGATTGATATGGCTTTTGTTTCATTTTCTGTTTAGTATATCGTAGGGTCAGCGTAGAAGATTACATCACCTAGCCTGTTTAAGGCGGCAGTAATTACAGGCTTCTGCAGATGGCGCTGCATGAGTAAGATTGGGCTATCCTGTCAGGGGTATGACAGGATTCATAGGTTGAGAAGAGGTGGTACAGTGCAGTGAATGTCACAAGTGACAATTTCTTTGTCCAGTGAGCTTAATTCCTTATGTGATTGCTCTTTTATTTACAGCAGCAGGAGAGAATCACTGCCTGTGCTACTGAACAGCCAGGACAGCAGACAAGTGACCTCTAACCAACAACCAGTGGTGGACAGTAACTAAGTAAATGTAATTAGTTACTGTACTTA
>JAVGWN010000287.1:0-14834 GCA_034552555.1 Semaprochilodus insignis
CGACACCCGTAGAGGCCAGAGACGTACTTTCCACTTAGTTTATTAGCAATTTAACTACAAACACAATGGACAATTAAAATTCCCTTTAATACTCCATGGATTCCAATATATTTTAATAAACACCAACACAAGAAAGCACAGAGCTGAGGGCTTACCACGACGGAGGAGGTCTACAGGAATACGGGAGCCTCTTACACTACCTATCACGCGTGACCACACTACACACCTCAATAACACCCAAATGTGCTCCAACTACAAAATTGGTGAGAGGGGTTCCACACCCAATCCCGTCTACCTCCGCTCTAGCCCAAAGCTTCTGTCCAACAAAGAAAAAAAAGACACAATTAAAAATACAACAGGTGGTGGAAGGGGAGACCAGTAGTAATCACAAAAGTACACTTCAGTCTTCTCAACAAGCTGAACGGGAACTACTGGTCTAATACAAACCCTTTCCACCACCCTGAAACTACTAAACACACACACACACAGAGAGAGAGGAGTCGCCAATCCAAAATCAAATTAATCAACTCATCATTAATCAAAGGAGAAGATGAATACAGCTTCTATACTTACTCGCGTCCAGCCCGCAGTTTCCCGCCGCAGTGAGTGACAAGGTGGCGGCTCAACAACACAACGGTGCAAGATGGCTGCTAGCACTAATAACCCCCAATCCCAAAGGAAAAGTTAGCTAAGGTCACCGTTGCACAGCCAAATTGTGTACAAAAAGAAGCACACATACCTTCATGCAATGTGAAACTGCGCTGACAGAAACGCGGGGAGTAACGGCAACGCTGGGCCGGCAATAACGCAAGGTACCCAAGCTACAAACAGAACACAGCAGCGGGTTAATTAAAACCACACCGCGACCTCGCAATACAACATCGTAGCCATAGATACCTTATAAGCCTTGAAGATTCACAAAAGGCACAACGCCAACGCTGTCATACCAAACACCACCACGCTATCGCTACTAGTCAAGTAGTCAAGTCAAGTAGTTTTTTTATTGTCATTTCAACCATATACAGTGGTGTACAGTACACAGTATGAGGGTCCGATGCACCGGAAGGGGAGGGGGCAACATCAGGTAATGCACCTACAGGTGGCCTTCCCCTGCCTAGATATAGCATCGCAGGGAACCACCCAGCAATTTAAAGTACCCACCCACGATTTCTCTACACGAGAACCCTTTAGGGAGGGCAAATACAAAACCGCCCTGCTACATTACCTTGTTAAAAGAGATACATGATGGCTGTACCTGAAGCTGAAAATTTTTCAACGTTATCAAGTAGAAATGCAGGCAAGACCGTTTGGTTGAATTATTGGAACATTTAGGAATGCAGATTTTCTTTTCCTGCGGATCAGAATGATGGATGTGTTCCCAAAGAATACCTCTGACCCAGACAATGGTCAGTGATACCTGCATCACACACACACACACACACACACACACACACACACACCAGCAGTGACACTGCTGTGTTAAGAACGGTTGACCACCCAAATAATATCCATAGAGACTAGAGGAATGGACCCAGGTGCAAAACCAGCTGATATAACAGGGGCAACTGAATAGAGAATTCAAGAAAGGAACTCAAGCTGCTGTCTGCTGTAAATCTAGACCTTAGAGAGTTTACAAATAAGGAAGCTTAGACTTGCCTCTCTGGGAGATCTTTTTTGCTGCAAGACATACTCTTTATTAGACACACAGCAGGAACATGTGCATATCAATCCCAGCTCGTTACATGCTTCAAGTTTCTCTTACTGCATGTCTGGTGGTTTCCCCAGGAGGCTCCAAACTTGCTGCTCCGCATGGCCGTGAATCAACAGATTGTCACAGCACTTAATATGTGCAACACCGAGATCAAGGCTAAAGATAAAATTACCTTCAACCTGAGAGTAAACAGCACACTTACTAACTGAGTTAGAAGAAACGTGCACACAGCAGCTCAGCTCAAGACTGAGCAGTGCGAGAGCTCCCCTGACATATGGGGGTCACAGGTGAGAACTGTTGTTCTAATTGATAGAGTTCTCTGCCTCCCTCTGGTGGCCACTGCAAGTCTTGCAAATGGTCTAGTCCCAGGCTGGGCTATAGACTGTAACTGTGCTGTGTGTGCTGGAGGAAAGGGACACCATCTTTCCAAAAGACATTCCCTCAGTGCTGTAGTTGCAGTGCTGCCTTTCCGCTTATTGAGAATAGACAAGTCATTTTTGTAATTAGTGGGCAGGGAACTAAAATTGCCACATAGCATATATACTAAGAATTCTTTTTTTTTTTTTTTTTTGCAGATAGCCCAAAGACAGTATCGGTGTCTAGCAAACCATGTGGTAAAATAACTGAGGTTGGTTTAGTGACTCTGGCCTGCAGCAAGCAGTGAAGCAAACCCACCTGTGGAGAGCTACACCTGATTTATGAGATCAGGAACCGAAGATGTACAAATAGGAAATGGCCAGAGTCATACCATCAAATACATCAGCACTGAAGACGGCTACCAATACAAGTGCAGGGCTTCTAATCAGCACGGATCTACTTTCTTCAGTTGTCCTAATTTGGACAAACAAAACATTTGAATGAACCACATACATATGCTAGAGCACATTTTCTGGATTTTTCATTTGCACTGAGCATCATTCAGCTTCATATTCTACTGTCAAAAATTAGATATTAAGAGCCAATAAAATGTTGGAGCACCATAAAGATGTTTAAGTTCTGCTCTCCTGCACACAAGTGATTGTAAAACTCGGAACCTGAATCATTTCCAGATATTCCATTGATTCCATGGATTCTCCTCTCTGATGTTCTTTCTTACTGTCAGCCGTCCTCCTTGTGCTTTAACAGAGCTGTAGATCTTCAGAGCAACCCCTCCTGACTCCAGTGAGAGTTAGCAGTGGGTTCAGTTCTTCCTCAGGTATGAATTTTATCATGAACATTATACCAATTTCCCACAAATATGCACAGATGCAATGTACAGTGCAAACATCACTGACGTAAGCCGGTTTGTCATAGATGTTTCAGTTACATTGAAAATGAAAATGAAAACACAGCAGCAGTCTCTCAGGCTCCTTCCACTGTGTAGTCCCTTTCTTCTGATCCACTTTGTTTTTGAGGCAGCAGGCATCAAGGAACAGCTGTCTATTAGGGGTTAGCCAGAAGTGACAGGGCACATGTGGTCATCTGGTAATCTGGGACCACTCTATGAAGCTGTCACAGATGCTGTTGGGAGTCATTCTCCTCCATGATCTCCACAAGTGGACAAGTGCAAGTGTGTACAGCAAGACAACATCACGGACAAGGGGAGGTGGGGAAGGAGAAAATCAATAACAAATGGGTCTGACCGTCATCTGGTGGTGTATGGTGGTCCAATATCTTACTAAGACATTTTATGCTGTTTTTTGCTGTGTGTTCATTAATGAAATGGTATATGTCAATATGCTGACACTGAGTGTTTCTGCCTATTGCCTGTGTGTGTTCTCACCTTAGGATCATCATCAGAACCATCACAACGGATACAAACCACGGAACAGATCATGTCTTAGATATTTAAATATTATTTTGGAAGATGTGTACTTTATCAAAGTTAAATATCTTGCACAATTATACTTGAAGACAAGACAGACTGGCTAGTTTAAGCAGCATGATGAGTTCATGCCCAAGAATCTTAATCATATCAGTTCATTGTTGTTTTTTTTTTACTTTTATATACTGTAATATGTACATACTCATATGTTAAACTAAGTACATTTTTGCCTCCATACTTCATTTTCACTCTACTTTCAGTACAGTAGCTCTGTAATTTACACTTTAAATAAGTATTCCTGATCGGGTTTTACACAAACGTCTGTCATTGGTTTGCTATTGCTACGAATATCGATCTTGTCCTAGTGATCTAAAGCACATGCTGACTGGCAGAGACTGACAACTGGAGGCAGTTCAATGATTGGGCACAGTCCACTGTAGATGCTAAAAGCAGTTGAACAAATAGTTATTGAATCTCTTAGCCGTCTAAAGAAAAACATGTACCTCCATTTTTGTCCATTTTGTTTTGTACATCATTTGAACACAACGGCTACCCTTTACATCATGTGAAAAATTCACAATGTATGAATCAACAGAAATGTTCAAAACTCATTTGGAATAAATGCATTTTTACATCAACCTACGTTAAATGTCTGCCCTGTCCTGTAAAGTTATTATTTCTGAGGTACATGGTTTTCAATGAAATAAATCACTGAAAATCAATTAAATAAATCACTCTCAGTCCAGACACTGCCACCACATGTAAAAAACAGATTGCACATAAAAAAAAATAGAAATTAGCTGTATACAGTACCATTCAACGCACATATACACAAGCTCAAGCTCTAAATTAAAGTTGCTTTTCAGGCTGTTATTTTTTGTGTTACAATCAAAGTCAAGAAATGTCATTCTCCAGGTGAACAGTGCTACACAACAGTAGTGGATTACACAGGACCACATAAAAAACAACAGTGCAATGATATAAGAGTGTGGAACAAGTGCAGAATATAGATTAAATACACAAAACAATAAGAACACAGGGCAATGCATGCACATGATGCACCCAGAGAGGAAAACATAACATTCATTCATTCAGCCACTTATCCTCCTGGGTCATGTGGGAGGGGGGTGGTGTTGGAGCCTATCCCTGCACCAGCTGGGCACAAGGCAGGAAACACCATGGACAGGATGCCAGTCCATCACAGGGCAGACACCCAGACCAGTGGTGGACAAAGTACACAAACCATGTACTTGAGTTAAAGTAGAAATACCCAACGTAAAGTAAAATACTTCTCCAGTGTCAGTAGAAGTTAATCCCTTTAGACCTCCAATGGAGTAACAGTACTAAAGTATGTACCTTCAAATGTACTTAAGTATGGAGAGTAACAGGAGCATGATTTATTATGGCTCTAATGTCCTATTATCATTTCTGGAACAAGACTCTTAATCAGCTCAGTGTAGGTGAAGAGACTCTAGTGTCTCTCAGTCCACCGGTCTTTAATAGAAGATCATTAATTAGTCTGACACTGATGTCTATTACAATGATCATAAGCACAGAACACTGAAGGAGAACAGGTTCCATTAGCTAGAACTAAGCTCTGCTCAACAGCTCAAAACAAGTTCAAAAGTGCACACTGTACCCTGATTGGTGGGCTTGCTGTGTGCTTCTTTACTTCTATGATGAGAGTAGTTTGGAGCCCTTCTCTGTGCTGTTACCCAGCATCACAGCTAGAGGGCAGCTGCCACCCTGATACAGTTGTGCTTATCCCTTGAGGAAAAAACACTCCAGGTGCTCATAGACCTGGCTCATGGATATAATCAGCTGCCTGTTTAGCATTTACAGCATTCTCTATGGGTTTTGTATGAACTTTTCCAGGTACATGAATTGTGAATAATTATTATTTTCACTACCTGGTATTTAGACCCTGATGTTCAGTCCTCACAATACATATGTAGCTAAAAATGCACATAAATGGGTGTGCAACCCCAATTCAGAAAAAAAGGTTAGCATGGTACATTAGGTTTTAAGCAAAAAATGTAATTCACCTGTATTGTATTGAAAGCAGGACAGCAGCACATTGTTTGATGTTTTGCTTTATATTTTTTAATAACACTTCATTATAACATTTCTTCATTATAACACATTTTTTAGTTTTGATTTTTGCAACATAGGTAAAACAAACTGGGACAATAAAGCATTTACCACTTTGTAATGTTGCCATTCCTTTTCAGAACAATTAAAAGATGTTTAAGGACTGAAGACACCAATGATGAAGTGCTTCAGGTGTAATTTTGCCCCATCCTCCTAGAGGTATTAAAGTGTGCAGCAGTATGCAGGCAGGTCAGTGCAAAACCAGCAGCCTCTTCTTCAGCAGCCAAGCTTTTTGTGCACACAGTGTGGTTTTACATTGTCTTGTTAACACATGCTTGCAAGTAGCTGTTGCACTTGGTCCAAGCAGCTTTCACGATCTTGTGGCATCCCACATGGCTCAGTTCTAAGCACTATATTATTTAAACCATATATGCTTTCTCTGGTATGAAGAAGTGGTTTTTGCTTTCACACTCTCATTTTTACTAATCCAATAACCAATAAATCAGATTTTTTCAGTAATCTTTTCAACACATTTATATAATCAAATAATTGGGAAACTCCGGGACTACATGAGATTATCAGATCTCTGTATAGCTACTAGCCGATAAACTCACAGAAGACAACTCGACCTACATACAAGTTCCATAAAACTCAAACTTCATACCACCTTAAACACCAAGTCACTTTACCTGGCAATATGAACAAACATCATCCAGAAGAATACTTACTTTAATTAACTGTCTGGTTAAAATGATTGTGACTTTTTCAGAACACAAAATGACATGAATAATTGTGCCACAAATATTTTCTTCAGCAATAAAACTGTAGAACATGTCTTCTTTACTAGACTAAGAAATGTCTAGTGCTAAGCTATACATTAGTTCTTTGTGCTTTGTGGATTGGTGGCAGACAGCAAAGGTGATCCATTATCATGTGTTTGTTTGGGTACTGTTACTTAAAGAAATTGATGTAGGTTTTTGAAATCAAAACCTCAATCCAACTGACAGATTCTGAATTCAGTGCTTCATATTAGGGTTGAAAGCCTGGTCTAACCGCAAAACACAGGAAATTACACCATCACTTCTGCACTTTTTTCATGCAGCCAAACAAACTAAGACGACCAAGTTGTAATGTTTTCCCTGCTTCAGCACTACTGGTCCGAACTTCCTGAGTCCCAAAGCAAAAATTAGCAATTGCTTGGACGTCTGTGTTGCACTGTACCTCACTGTATATCACTATAGTACATTACTTCTCATTACTTCTCAGTAATGAGAAGACCTGAGAGAAGACCGTCTTAGACCTGAGACTCATTGCCTCTAAAGGGGAGAATGGTGTTCACGTGGGTTCTCAAAATGTCTGGAATTGCAGTAGGGAAAACACTAAATGATGTGTGTTTGTTTAGTTTTTCTAATGTATTTAACCAGCATTTTATATATCCCACAACAATGACCATTTCCGCAACGTCCAATACATACAGTGTCTGTTTGTATGTTAAATAGGTAGTGTACACTCTGCTTAGTAGGTGGTGGTAGTACACCTTGTGTGGGTGTGTGGAACAGCTAGAAGAAAAAACGTGTAGCTAATATATGTATATGGGAGGTGGGGTGAACAATTATGTCAAACAAATGTCTACAAAACAATATTTACGAATTAATCTTAACATAACTTTTTTGCATTTTTTATCTTACTTTACCTTTATACATGTCTTACTTTATGTATATAAACAAAACTCCTGACAATAAAATGAGATTTAGAACCATTTCAGAAGGCATTCTATATATAATATCAAACTTCATGAATTCTCTCAGAGCAGAAATTTTAGATATAACCAATAATGTCCATTTTTAATTCCATTTTTGTCAAATATATACACCCCAGTGGTGAGATGTCTTGCACCACTCTGCACAGCCAAAAAAAGAGTTGGGGCCGTGTTAAAGACATTTCCTACATTTAATGATAAATTCAGTAAAAACAAATCTTGTCTTTATTTAGGATATTTTTTCTGGATTGAGCTTGATAATCGACTGTTACCAAGAAACCAACCATATGTGCATAGCTGAACCACAATCACATAATCAAAATAATGTTAGGTTACAAGGTTACAGCCGCTGTTACCGACATGAAAGACGTCAATACAAAACTGAAGTGTGATAACCTGAGGGGTAAGATTATTGTGAAGCTGCGCTGTGGTGTTTATTAGAGGGTTTCAAGAGCTTCTCTTTGCACAAACACATTAGAACCTGTATTCAGTACTATTCAGTTGAAGCTCCAGTCTTCTTGAGTGTGATGCTACAAGGTTTTCATACCTGGATTTGGGGATTTTATGACATTCTTCTCTGCAGATGCTCTGACGCTCTGTCAGGTGGGATGGGGACAATCGTTGGAGAGCCATTTTAGGTCTCCCCAGAGATGTTTGATTGGGTTCAAGTCAGGGCTCTGGCTGTTACACTCAAGGACAGTCACTCCTGTTTTGTCTTGCCTGTGTGCTTAGGGTCAGTGTCTTGTTGGAAGGTGAACCATTAGCCCAGTCCTGAGGTCCTGAGCACTCTGGATCAGGTTTTCATTAAGAATATTTCGGTCCTTTGCTTTCCCTCAACCCTGACCAGTCTTCCTGTCCCAACTGCTGAAAAACATCCCCACATCAAGATGCTGCCCCCACCATGCTTCACTGTAGGGATGGTACTGGGCAGGTGATGAGCAGTGCCTTGTTTCCTCCAGACATGACTCTTAGAACTGAGGCAAAAAAAAAAAAAGTTCAGTCTTGGTTTCCACAGACCAGAGAATCCATTAGTTGCTTTCCATGCAGTCTTTCATGTGTCCTTTACTGAGGAGAGGCTTCTGTCTGGCCACTCTGCCATAAAGTCCAGATTGCTGGAGTGCTGCAGTGATGGCTGACCTTCTGAAAGTTTCTCCCATCTGCACACAGGATCTTTGGAGCTCAGCCAGAATGACCATTGGGTTTATGGTCACCTCTCTTACCTGTTTGGATTGATTGTTTGGTTTTGACTTCTGCCTGCTCTCCAGAGGGGTATTCAAATGTCCAATAGGAAAAGAGCTGAAGGACATTCTGAGTGGACAGTCCTCATCTTTAGGCTTAGGGTATCTGGCTAACTGACAAATGCTGCTTTGTGGAATACCCCCCTGGTTTCTGGCTTTGTCTTTGCCCTTCTGTTATGTTCGCCCTGATCCTGTTGTTGAGCTTTACCCCGACTCTGTGCAATAAACCTGGTTTTCCTTTTAACTCAGTGCACGTCAAATTCAGTTTGTTAATCATTATGCTAGGAAAGTGGGTAAAAGTCCCCAGACTTCTAGCTAGATACAAAAAGCATTTACAAAAGTGTCACATATTACTAATGTTATTTTTTGTATGCTTGTTTCTTACTTGCCTCACAAAGGCCTGGGTTCAAATCCCGTCTGGGGTGTTCGGGGACCACTATTCGTGGAGTTTGCAAGTTCTCCCCATGTCTGCGTTTGCTTTCCCTAGGTGTTCTGGCCCAATGAGCCCTGGAATAAGCTCCAGTGCACCCCAACCCAGAAGGGTAAATGGCTTAGACAATGAATGAATAAAAAAAGTGGTGTAAAAATTCCATTGTATTTATACATAGGAAAGAGGTTGCACTTAATGGTTTTATTGTTACAGCATGATTAAACAACCACCACCTGATATTTCCATCTTCTGTACAATCACAAACACAGTAGATATAATGACTGGCTGCTTCAGAATGCACCATTCTTATAAACACAGTTTGATAAGAAAACATTTTCATGTATTGCCCTGCAAGTGTGTAATATAAATATCAGTTTAGAGTTCAGCTGTGTGAGTAGGTCCACTGGGTCTGAACACCTTTTAATATGATCAGTAGTATACAGCTATTAAAAGTAACTTTTTTCCGGATCCAAAAATACATTCAGTACACTTTATATGGACATAAATGCTGTTAAATTACATAAAGACTATGTCAAAATAAAGTCAGGTGAATTCTGCTGCTCTCTGTCCAGGTTTACTCTGTTAACTTACTTTATCTACTTAAAGTTACTGCTTATAAAAAGGTGGTTAACAAAGTGCTAAAATGAATTTGAATAAAACCACACAGCACCAGCTTTACATTAACATCTTTTCAGTGAACATAGCTACAGATACTTCAGCACAGGCTATGTTTGCAAACAGAAGTGTCAGCGGTGTCTGTGAATTTCAAGACGGGCCTGTAGTGACAGTGTGAAGATAAGACTGACTGCATGTAAAAAGTAGACAAAGCTTTTATTTCACATACAAACATATCCAAGTTATAGCATGCTAGCTGTGCCAGACAACATTCCAGTTTTCATAATGGAATACTGAAAAACATAATGTTGCAGCAGGGAAAAGTGCTTCTGTTAAAGAACTACACTGCTGTAATATTGCACTATATTCTGTCACACAATGGACTCGTGATATAAATTTCAGTTTTCAGAATTCAGCTGTGTGAGAAGGTCCACTGGGTCTGGGTAGTATATGGCTATTAATTGTATAATTAATAGTAACGTTTTTTTCTGGATCAAAAAAACATTCGGTACACTTTATATGGATTCAAAATGGTGTTAAATTACATAAGGACTATGTGATAATTAAAGGCAGGTGAATTCTGCTGATCTGTTGAGGTTTACTCTGTTAACTTACTTTATCTACTTAAAGTTACTGCTTATAAAAAGGTGGTTAACAAAGTGCTAAAATGAATTTGAATAAAACCACACAGCACCAGCTTTACATTAACATCTTTTCAGTGAACATAGCTACAGATACTTCAGCACAGGCTATGTTTGCAAACAGAAGTGTCAGCGGTGTCTGTGAATTTCAAGACGGGCCTGTAGTGACAGTGTGAAGATAAGACTGACTGCATGTAAAAAGTAGACAAAGCTTTTATTTCACATACAAACATATCCAAGTTATAGCATGCTAGCTGTGCCAGACAACATTCCAGTTTTCATAATGGAATACTGAAAAACATAATGTTGCAGCAGGGAAAAGTGCTTCTGTTAAAGAACTACACTGCTGTAATATTGCACTATATTCTGTCACACAATGGACTCGTGATATAAATTTCAGTTTTCAGAATTCAGCTGTGTGAGAAGGTCCACTGGGTCTGGGTAGTATATGGCTATTAATTGTATAATTAATAGTAACGTTTTTTTCTGGATCAAAAAAACATTCGGTACACTTTATATGGATTCAAAATGGTGTTAAATTACATAAGGACTATGTGATAATTAAAGGCAGGTGAATTCTGCTGATCTGTTGAGGTTTACTCTGTTAACTTACTTTATCTACTTAAAGTTACTGCTTATAAAAAGGTGGTTAACAAAGTGCTAAAATAATTTGAATAAAACCACACAGCACCAGCTTTACACTAACACCTTTGAAGTGAACATAGCTACAGATACTTCAGCAAAGTTTCCAAACCGAAGTGTCAGCGGTGTCTGTGAATTTGAAGATGTCTGTAGTGACATGGGCATGTTAAAAGCAGACAAAGCTTTTATTTCAGATACAAACATATCTAAGTGAAAGCCTGCTAGCTATGTCAGACAACATTCCAGTTTTCAGAATACTAAAAACATAATATTGCAACAGGGAAAAGTGCTTCTGTTAAAATGCTACACTGCTGTAGTATCGTACTATATACTGTTACACAATGGACTTTAGACAGCTTATTTTTGCATCCGTCCACAAGTCATACAGCATATTAGTAGAGCAATACAGCCACATCTGATGCTCATTTTGTCACCACTCTTGATTTATTAACAAGTCTGATGAATTGTGCAGAAAACCACAGCACATTTAGTTTCTAATTGGATCATGTAGGATGAAATGCTCAAAAGTGGATGTATTGCTATGTTTCACCTGCTGGCACAGCAATTAATTATCTGACTGCCATGTTTCAGTGAAAGCCAGGTGGTAGGCAAATACATACAACACACAGCTGCAATGCTCACTCAGAGGGTTCTAACTGTATATAAATAAAGGAAGTGTAATCATGCAGTTAGGCAAATGCACATATATATAACTCAGAAAACATCAAAATCTCTGTGCTAACTTAAAGGCAGTACTAGTATACCATCATTGCATACTTGCAGACACAGATTATTAAACCATGATGTTGGACAAGAGAGCCTAGCTTGCACCAAAACTCTTTTGTAGGGCCAAACTCAGGGTCTTGCTTTGAGCACTGGGGCACAGTCATGCTATAAAAAAGGGCCTTCTCCAAACAGTTCCCACCAAGTTGAAGCATACAAATATCCAAACTGTCTTGGTATGATGAAGCATTAAGATCTCCTGTCACTGGAACTAATGACCTAGACCAGTCCCTGAAAAACAACCCCATGGCATTATCCCTCCTCCACCTACAGTTGGCCCAATGCAGTACGGCAGGTAACTTCTCCTGGCATTCACCAATCCCAAACTTTTGGTGGGATGCTTTACACCACCCCATCCAATGCTTGGCATTGTTCTTAGTGATACAAAGCTTAAATGCAGCTCGGCTATGAGAACTCATTCCCAAAAAGCTCATAGTGTACAGTTTTTGTGCTGATGTTAATGCCAGAGGAGGTTTGAAGATCTGCAGCAGTGTTGGGAACTTTTAAGCACTATACGCACTCAAGGACCCCATCTATATCTGTACAAGGTCTGTACAAGGACTTCAATAATACCAATCAAAGTTGATTGTGGAATATCTAGGAGGGAAGAGATTTCACAAACTGACTTGTATCACCAGTGGCATTCTATTACAGTAAACTTGAATGCAGTGAGCATTTTATAACAACAAACAATTACAAATAGCTGTAAAGGCAGACTGCATGGCTGGGTGTTTTAATTTATACACCTGTGGCAATGGAATTGAATGAAATACCTGAAATCAATAATTAAGGTGTGTCCCAATATTTTTGTCCATATGCACTTACCATGCTCTAAAATCCTCTCAGAGAGCTTCCAATCAGAGAATCATCCACTCAGCTATGTTCAGCTGCAGGTTTAGCTATAGCAGGTAAGTCCTCTTTGGTGTTTCTTGTGGAAATGACGGCGAGACTGTGATCCTAATGTTAGCTGCAGTTAACTCTGCCTGTTAACTGGGAAATGTTCAGTGACACTTTTCTATTACTAGCCTCAGCAGCATCATCAACTGCTGCTACAGTTTGGCCACTCATTACTTCACTTTGTCCAATAATGCTGCTTCTCCGGCTTCTCTTTTCTTTTTATGTTTTCTTTTCATCCACTATTTATCCATTATCCATTATTTTATTTTTAATTGACATAAGAACATTTATATTATACTGAACCAGTAACATTTCAGTATATTTCAGGACTGGGATGGGTAACACAAATGCTGCAGACTTCTCATCTCCGATTCTACCACACATCAGTTGAGATGACTGAAAAGGCCACTGAAGTACACTGTATTCACACACAATGCTCCACTGGTATACAGGGGCCCAATATGAGCAAAAAAACAGGTTTTGAAAAATAATTAACCATTAAAATGCAGTGATCTACAGGGTGTCGCAAAAGTAAGTAAGAAACACCCATCTAAAATAAAAATGGTACGGACGGTGATCCAATTTTAGACACAAGCTATGAAGCTATGTTAGGCCATGTCACCAACATGGGAGCCATCTTAAAAGCCACCATCTTGGACTTAACTTTAGTTTCCAAATGGAAAGGCAGGTGTGTGAGGCATCAAGCCAGATAAGAATTTCACCAGTAAAACAGTGGTTCTTCAGGTCAGCCGTTATCCCAAGCAGAACATGTAGAGATCATCCTCCCAAACAGGCCTTCCATGGTGAGGTCAACCAACAGAATCACTGAAACTGGTCGGACACAAACTCTCACTGGACTAATCCATTCTCCTGATTTAACCCCTTTGGATTTCTGTCTGTAGGGTCATGTCAAAGCACTATCCAGAAAAGGACAGCCTTAACCCTTGCACATGGTGGGAACATATCAGCATATCAAACACATTCTGTAGCTCTCATGATCAATTTTCAGGTTTCACATAAAATTACTGGTTTGACATGTAAACAAATTACGATACAATCGTCCTTTCGCTACTGAGAGTCACATGAAATAAAGGTGTTGACCACATACAGCCTGAGTGCATGAAAAGCTTAGAACTTCCCAGAACTCAGCATTTGGTATAGAGATGTCACTGACTTGTCTTACTAAGGTAAGAGACTTTATTTTGGTTTAAGTCAATAGACTTAATTATGCATAATTTGTCATACTTTAAACTATCCAATTGATGATGTTAGAATCAAAGTGTATCTTATTCATGTAATCAAGAAAGCACAATGACTTTTAAAAAAATTTCAGGTGGTAACTTTTAGGTTATCGTCCAGAAATTCAGTCACCAATTCTGCATTTTGCCATGTTAAAATATTTAACACTGATTACACGCTCAAGTATTTTGCTACATTTAGGATATTTCTTAAAGTTAAGGCAATTGTAAGGATGCACAGATTTGAAAAAAGTGTATAGCTATCTATATATTTCTCAGCTAGCAATATTAAATACAACTGCAACAGCAGAACATTCTGAACTTAGACACGCCAATAGATGTTGTTATAGAAGTTCAAGCTTCAGCTGCAGCTTCTATCGCACCATAGAAGCTCTACAAACCCATATACTTATTTTCAACATTATATTTATTTATATTTACACTTGGTCTAGTATACTATGCGTGTATATAATAGGTTAGAACATATCACCCCTTTTAAAACAGAAGAACATATTACCCTTCAAAGTAATGTACATGTTTTAGTAGTGTTGTTCATGTAGTGTGAATGTTGGTTTGTTTTTTTTATTCAAGGTTTTACTGTTTATTTACATTTTGTTTTTGGTTAAATAGGTTACCTCTTGTTCAAAATGTTAATCAACAAAGGAGTCATACCTTATCTGTAATTTTCTTCATTTATTGATCATATTGAATAGGCTAATATTAATCAAAACTGGCCTTATTCAAGAAAAAGCTGTTATACTCTGATTAAAAAGTGTTCCCTTTATTTTTTGGAGCAGTGTATATGTAGATAATAACTGTATGAATAGAATGAGCTGCCTAATGTTCAAACTGCTAAATGCTTCTAACAGAACAGAAATGATGTTAATCCACGATAAATTGAATTGCTGACAGCTGAATTATATTTTGCTTTGTATCTTACAGGATTATAGGCCACAGCAATGACGGTTCATCCTGTTTCTCTGAT
>JAVGWN010000288.1:0-14830 GCA_034552555.1 Semaprochilodus insignis
TGCCTGCCGATAAACGAGAAATAATTATTTCAGCGCAGGTGATATAATAATTAAACGGTTCAGGTCTACCATTCTTCTTTTCATCTAAAAATAATTTAAATATTGACTAATTTGGTTTTATTTAGGAGTTCATTATTTATGAGAGATGAAAGACGAAGGGTCATCCTACTGAAGAAGCCATTAAAAGTGAAATTAAAAAGACAGGTTAGAAGCGCTAATTTTATCATAAATACGTGCTTGCTGCCCGACGCTATATTCTATGATTAAATCAGGCTCCAATTCAGATCGTTCATCATATACCACGTCTCTTTTAGTTCAAAAATATGTTCCTGTGACTCTGCTGACTTTCTAAATGAGGACGACATCAGATCTGAAACGTATGCAGATTTATTTACTGATTACTAGATAATGTATATGGAGAAAAAACATGAACGAAAAGTCAAAATTCTGAGTCGGGTACAGCCCTAGTATTACGCTGATATCTCAGCACTACCTAGCGAAATTTCTCGTTCCACCTTAAATGGTGCAGCTGCCGCACCATTTAAGGTGGAACAAGGAAATTGGATCATGAAGCTGGCGATTAAAAAAAATTCAGCTTCATATCACCGAAGAATTCTTGGTGGTGGTGATAAATAATGGTCATCCGCCTTTTTGAAGGTATATGGTGCCCTAAACGTATTTAAGCAGTGAGGAGCTGAACCTCCTCTGCTATCACGGCAGACTGGCAGGGTCGCCTATAGAGCCCTGCTAGTAGCCTGTTAATGAAGTAATTTAGTTTTTTGTTTGTGCTCTTGTTTATTCGGTGACTCGTTAGATTGATTGATGTGTAAAACTGAAGTTGTGAATGAATCGCGAGCGCCCATGCTTTTCGTCTGTTTACATAAAAGCTGCTGAGGACACCTGATGACGTATCCAGTTCTTGAAGGGTTGTCCCATTTCATAGGGGGAAGATTTCAACCACTACCCTGTAGTCAGTTTCAAGGGTGTGCGTTACACTCGAAAACAACAGGTAGGGGTAAAAAGAGACTGGGCCTTAGTATTCGTTATTAAGGGTGGAAACCACCAAAACGCTCCTTAAAACGTGTCACTTAGTGTCACTTAAGTGGGTCAGGACCACATCATCCATCTTGACATACTAACACCACTCGTGCAGAGTCAAAGAAGTTTGAGCTTGATGACTGGGTCTCAAATATAAAAACAACCTTATTAAAGATATGACAATTCACAATTCACGGCAATTCACTCACTCACACACTCAATTATTCATTCATTCTCATTCTCTTCACCAATTCAGTACTCTGATAAGGTTGTGTTTCAAAACATTGTGGACAGTTGCGGGTCAGTATGGCTGTGGATTAGAGTTTGGGGACCTGCCCCCACTCAATACGCGGAGTTTGGTGGCTGTTGGGCAAAGGAAACCCGGGTTTGGGTGGGTCTAAAAATGAATGGGACTCTATGGGAGGAAAAGGGGGGACGCGAAAAGAAAGACAAACAGATGAGTGCAGGTCAATCGAACATAGAGTTCCTGCTCGGGGGTCTGCCCTGAGTTGGTGTATCTGAATGGTGTCTCTCGGTCAAGCGGAAGTAGGGTAGATAGGCATGCACTTTCCATCCTATTCACTGTCTACGGGGGAAAAAATCCCCCCAAAATCCGTTCCTACACAGAATCCATGAATGCGACCCTAAAGCGGTATACAAGTCTGAATCGCGCAACCGGACCAGACAATCTGGAGTTGCTTTTTGGGGTTGTGGACAGTTACACATTTCCAGCAGAGAGTCTTCAAATCCCCAAATCATTTTCACCCCTAAAACTGGCCAAATTTATCCCAATCCACATCCGGCCCCTGTTAGTGCTTCTCACTTGTTATTGGAAGTTCTTAAAATAGAAAATTAGCAAAATCAATTAGCAGTATCAACATTTTGTGATTTTAAGCAATTGATAAACATCCTCAACATTCTTCTGCATCTGGGACGGTTCTGAAAGGCAGCTCTTCGGGGTTACCTTGGTCACTGAGATCACTTCACTAGTAAGCCAATATTCATTAGCGTAAAGCGGTCTATAGACAGCTGGAGCTCAACGTTACGTAAATGCAATATTAAGATAAACATATGAAAGAATTAGCAGCAAATTAGAACCACATTTTTTAAAAATAAATAAATAAATGACATTTTAAGCAACTAACTAACTGAACGCTCAGGTACTGCTGACATGTTAGGTGCATGCTTGCAAGAACAACAAGTTAAACTTCTGAAACTTTGTTTTTCATATATTCACACATGATACAGCTTTAAAAATCTTATTGGAACATTTAAATACTACTTAATCTGGAAATTAAATTTTGTGTTCTGGATAACTTGAAAATAAATACACTTCATTTTACACCCTTAGACGTCTCTGAGACATGTGATAAATAATGGCTGCAGCTTCTAACAACCCCAGCCACAGCGCTCCTCACAGCGGGCTCACTCACTAACTCACTCCAAGCTTGTATCATTTACGACTACAATCCACTCCAACACTAAGCCTTTGATCGCGGCTGATTGGCCAATGACAAACACTCTCCGTAATCTCAGAACGATCCAGCCAGTCGTGCGCCGTCTTGCGCTCCTCCCGCCTCAGAGCAGCTCTAAATTACCCAACACAATAGGGCTGTGAGCCAGCGCGTCCTGAGCTACTCTAGCGGAACATCCTCCAGCCCTGACTTCTGGCCTTTGCCAGGGACGCCTGGCTTCAGGTTACTTGCCATTTGGAGGAGTGTTGACTTTTCAGGGCTTTCATTTGGGAGACGAATAGCAAACACGTGCCCCTCTCAACCCCTCCCAACCCATCTGTCAGCCCCGCATGGGCTCAGAGCTACAATTCACTGCTCCTGACGCAGGCGCTAGCGCCGGCACATCCCACAGCGGTCCAAATCAATAGATTTGCTCAACAGCTTACAGCTTGTCATGGGTAGCAGAACCTCACGTTTCGGAAACGGTAAGTTTCCAATGGAAGTCAAAATGCTGAACTTCTGTAACTGCAATTTACTCTGGTGTATTCTCACAACGTACAGGGCAGCTGACGTTCTCAAACAGAGCAAAGACATGGCAGAGATGCACAATACTTCAGCAGGCATGCATTGCGGTGATAAGGGTTCAATACTCCTGGGGCATGCGTGAAATTTCTTGAGTCAAGTTTCTGGCCTCATGCTAATACACAGTCAACATGTCTCCACTACTTCCAGACTTTTATTCCTGAAATTAACTTGTACTAATACGTTGTATGACGCCAATCATTCTCTGAGTACAGTGTTTTTGAGCCATTTTGTGCCATTTGGAAAAGCAATTTGTCTTCTGCATTTAACCCATCCATGAAACACCCACACACTCTAGTGCACACACACACAAACACACGGGCATTGAGCACACTTGCCCTATCCACAGCACCCGCAGTTGGGGGTTAGGTGCCTTGCTCAAGGGCAATTCAGACGTGCCCCGTTGGTTCAGGGAATCGAACCGGCAACCCTCCAGTTACAAGGCTGGTTCCTTAACCTCCAGCCCACGACAGCGAGTAACAAACAGCTGCAGCAGGCAAATGCTCCCATTGAGAGAGATACAAAACGGTGGATAGCTACTTGACCTGTCCCCCACAGAGAAACCACGCAGGCGACAGCCAGTTTGGTGTAATGGAGACCATTTATTGGGCATACACACACACACACGCACACACGCACACACGCACCAGGGAAATAAAGTGACCATTACAAGTGGCTCACTATCACCTCGAGGTACAAAGTGGTATTAGGGGACGGGATGTGCCGGGGCTACCTTGCTAACTTCGGTAGATATCTATGCAACACAACATCGACGTTTAGGGCATACAGTCAGTACTGCTATTCCTCCTTACTCAAGCAGTTTTCCACTTATAATCTTCCTTGTTGCTCCTTTAAAGTACACGAAGATACGCAGTCTTTCGAACGTGTCTCGATTTATCTGCTCATCTAGTTTGTCATCTAGACTGGCAGGACCTCGCTTCCTCAACAGTCAGTTTACTTTCTGAGCACACGAATAGTAACACAGTTGTATGATTTCTTCTCACTCCAATATAATACATGACAGTGACAGATCTACACTGAGTCATTCACAGCCCTACTAGAGAGCAGCCTTTGACAATTTGGCACTTCTCGGGCTCGGTGAGGAAACAGTTGTAACCACATGCCCAAAAGGAGTTTTGCTAGAGTAAGTGATCTGCAGACCAACCACAGCACAGAGTCAGCAGTCATGTGCGGCCCTTCACAGCCTATCTGATAATTCCCCAGCCTTAAAATAAACATAAGTTAAAGGAAAAAAGTAAAGCCAAATTCTGAGCAAATAATCACAAGCCAAAAGCTTGCCAGCCAGAGGGGGCTAAATAAACAAACTATCAGAGCTCTGCTACTGGCTGTCAAAACATACACCTTAAATAAGCCCACCTTTTTCCAGGTGGCGTTTTCTAATGCAGTCGCATTTGTCTGGTGGTCTGCGAACACTAGGGATGAGCAATATGGCAAAAAGATCAAATCACTGCAACCTGGAGATCTTCCTGATACACGACGTGGATTTGTGGAGTATTAAGTCTGAAACGTGCAGTTGGTCAAAGCTTTTAACATATGATAACACGAACAGTGATAGCAACAGGATAAACTGGTGTTACGACACAACAACAAAGAACTTGCACTGGGTCTGGGTGGATAATGGTGGAAGTTCTGCACTGACAACTGGATTTTCCACCAAACCTGATGCTCATTTTAGAGTAGGGCTGAATCTCTTTTCTGCCCAAAATTGCGATTTAAACTGCTATTATTACCATCTTTATATGGAGATTCAGGCCAAGAAGACTACTGTATCCAAATTTACCTGAGTCAGATAAACAGATCAGATAAACACAGTCAGATAAAACGCCAGACTGCCAGTTAATTATGGTGGTGTTCATATACACAGGACACGGGTTGTTTCCGATTGGTCTAACTCATCTACCATGTTATCAGGTTAAACTTTTCAGGGCAAATTTGTTAGTTGATGGCTGTAGACTACAATAATAATTGCAGTTCTTGCGATTTGAGAATTGCATCCTTTCAGATTTCGATACAAAAAATACAGCCCTATTTGAGGGTTATTAAAACAAGGTATTGGAGAAAACAGATTTTCAGTGATCCTGGTAAACCTGTTAAGTGTTGTCGTTTAAGCATGAACACACACCAGCCATTCATTAATTTTCATTGTAATAAAATAAAAACTTAATACATAGCTTTTTTGATTTGCTATAATACCTGCAACAACTCATAGCACCCAGTAAACAATGCATTCACATTTCACTGCAACAAAATCACACTGAAGCAAAGTGAAGCTCCAAAACACGATTCGAACGCTGTAAAAATAAGGAGAATAGGGGGAGCAGAGAGGTGGGTAAAGCAGAAAGCTGAAGGTGGTTCACCTAGCAAACTTATTCCAACTCTCTACATTAAAAACAGTTTCTGAAGTGATAGTGAAACCCTGAGCAAAACATTTCTGTCAGTTATCTTCACCTAACTTACTACTGTTAGCATTTCAGCATCTTTATGGAATTTTCTCCTTATCAATGATCTATGACGCCTACCAGATTACACACAGCACTGGCAAGAAATGGGTCTTTCCTCTTTCCACTTCATATACAGAGATTAAATCTATTAACACAGAGAAAGACTCAAAGGGATCAGCAATAACACCACCCTGACAGCATCGGCAGACAACTACTTAATCACAGTAAGCGTCATAGACAGCGTGTTCACTGATAACTACTCCAGTTGGAGCTGACACGAAGTCTCAAAGTGAAGATTTTAAGATCTCAAAAGCCGCACTCATCTGTCACAAACCTACC
The DNA here is from genome assembly GCA_034552555.1 of Semaprochilodus insignis. Taxonomy (NCBI): domain Eukaryota; kingdom Metazoa; phylum Chordata; class Actinopteri; order Characiformes; family Prochilodontidae; genus Semaprochilodus; species Semaprochilodus insignis. The sequence continues at coordinate 5,876 of JAVGWN010000288.1, forward strand.
ACGACTCCCTGCACGAACATGGAGCATCACTCTGTAATACTGTCAAGCATTATTTCTTTAAATCTTATTTTTTGCTCTTTATTGCCATGTTTTTGCTCAATCTGTGCTGCTGTTTTACGTCCAGTTTCTCAGGTTCTTTGTAAACGTGATCTGCAACAGAACTCTAAAGATGAATAACGGCTTAATAACAAAACTAGCTATTTACTCGTTTAAGAAAAAACTGGTGCGAGCAAACCATAAACACCTCTTCAGCTTCACCACACACACTCCAACCTGGGTACGTACGGGGAAGAGTTTAATTAAACGAGAAGAGTTTAGAAGGCAAGTTTACCCAGAGTCTATATCCCAGTAGAACTGACATACTAATTTACCTGAACTGAGTGCAATTCAAGTATATACCAAGTATAAACACCAGACACTGATATTACCAGGAAAGTTAAGCCATGTGCTGATTTTAACAGTCGAGTTTTCCAGTGTCCGAGAGAGGAAAACGTCCTAGCAGTGAAGTTTGTATGATTCTAACTGCATACAAGCATATCGTCACTGTCTAAAGAAAAACAGGCATCTCCAAAATGGCAACTTGACAGGAGAGGCCCAAAACCCTAATGTAATTCTAATGGAAGTCGATGGAAGCAGACTTCTTAAAACAGTTTTTGGTCATTTCTGTTGGTCCACTCATCATGAACTTTCCATACAGTGTAAACAGCAGGTCATGTGATCAAATGAAGCATAAAAGTTGAAAACGACAAAAATGGAGATGCATGTTTTTCCTTGGACGGCGACGATATGGTTTAAAATAAATGAACTAATTAATAAACAGAAAAAGCAAACGCAAAGCGGAATGTTTCTGTGGCCTTGTCGGGTTTTGGACTGGGAAACTTCAGGAGTAGATTTTGTACATGACTGAGAAATTACATTTGTATTTATGGCATTTAGCTGACGCTCTTGTCCAGAGCGACTTTAACTGTATTAAAGGTAGGCCCATGTAGTGTTAGGAGTCTTGCCCAAGGACTCTTACTGGTGTAGCACAGCACAGTCACCCATACCGGGATTCAAACCCCAGTCTCACACATGTGGTGGTGGCTCCCTGGCGGGTAGTGGTGTTATCTGCTGAGCTTCCCCACAACGGATTAAGGATCAGTCACCCAATTTTGTGGACGTCACATCCTGGGACTTAACATGGCAGACGTGTATTTGTACATCCTGGTAAAATGTGCCACAATGCAATTCCTAACGCAACGCAAGTGTGAGCTGCTTCCTGAGCGTTACACCAACCAATCGTTACGTTCTTACATCTCAGTTGTATAGCGTAACGAATACAGGGCGCTAGCATTCACAGTTTTAGGCTCAGCCCTTCACATACAGACGACGTCTTAGTTGGAAACGTTTATAGACGTAAAACTACAAGTCCGGTAACCCCATACCAGTGCATGCTTCGTCACAATGCTTCTATATATTAGAGATATACTCCACACATGAGAAGAAAAGGAAGATAGGAAAGATGGGAAGAAACTTCCAACGTGGTGACGTGAAGATTTTCCACAAATCCAAATTACAGGAGGAATTTCATCTTGCAGCGTCTTATCTCCAGTTAGGAAACCCTAAACTACTCGATCGAGGCTGCTAATCAAATACATTGGTTACCAAGCAAGTGGCCAGACGTGCAAAGCTGAAACACAAACACAATCAAAATAGTTAGAGCTGCTGTATCAACGTAAAAAGGGGTTAATTACAAATATCATGATGGTGCACCCGGGTGTTTATCAGAGCATCACTGCTCCTCAGTCTCTAAAGCTTTAGCCGCGCTAATGTTATACAGCCACTTCAGCCAAGTCTTGCTATTCACTGTCATCGCTGTAATACTTCTGGTATTAAGACGTGAGGAGATGGTGGCGAGGTGTAACTAAGGCTGTGGTCTACCACAACTCTAAAGATATAGTCCCACTGCAACAATCGAACAGGAGGACTTTAAAAGCTGCTAAAAACACTAACCTAAGAGACCAGTTGACCAGACACAACTTCATACTTCATATTTATCTACATAATTTATGTTCACCTAAACGTTTAAGGGAACCCTGTCACTGCGATTTATTTTGAGCACAGCCTGTTTTAATAAAAGCACTTATGGAATCTCATATGTGAATTTGACTGGCATTTAGCCCACTTCATATTAAACATTGAGGTATACATTGTGTATCGCCAACTAGCCAAAAAAATAATAAACTAAAAATAAAAAATACTGATATATGACGTTTTAGTCCATATTGGCCAGCTCTACTTAGTGGGACGTTATCACCACCCTCCTGTAAGACGTCTCAGCTGGACCGAGCTTCAAACCTTCAGACCCTGTGTACCTACAATGATGGATTTAAAAAAGGGTCTGGCCTCCAAGTCTACTCCACAGGTTTAACTTGCATCTTTAAAGTTACCATCAGCGCATTCGTTGCGTAAATGGCCAAATGCTAAAGCTTTTATCGTTTTCAGTCTCAAAAAAAGTGGCCCGCGTGATTTAAAACAAAGACAGAATTATTGTAGTTAAATTAAACGCTGCTCTACTTTTGCCTATTCGAGTGCCAATAGGCTACTTTGATCAAGCTGCCTTCATTAGAAGAAGCTGTTGCCATTTTAGCTGCCAGATTTTGTAGCTGTCAACACCTGCACGTTGAAGGAAGAGAGACTAGGCCACATGTTCAGCCTCAAATCTGATCCGTATTTTTAAGGAGCGTGTGCAGCTTGTCTGGCTTTCTCTTTCTGTTTTTAAGATTCAGATTTAGGTCTGAGGTGTCTTCAGGCATCAGGCTGTACTAGTACATTTTACACACCTTCACCGCTGTGATTCTTCCAAGCTACGTAATTACCTGGTTATTATACCTGTGTGCAACACAAAACACATTTAGGATGAAACTGTATGAAAATGTACTGTAATAAACAAGCTGTAAATGCTCAAGTACGACCGACACACAAGCTTGAATAATTTCTCCACAGTTCCTACTGAGAACCACCAATAGAATTAGCAGCACTAATCAGCATAATGTAAACATGAAGCCCCCCAAAAAGCTAATTTAGGCCATTTAGACTGTCAAACTATCCCACCTGTAGGTTTAATACGAGGCTGATGTTTGCTGCCTGTTCCCCAAATTCTTGTTTGAATTTTCCCATTCCAGCTTAAATGGTACATAAACGTTATAATAACTGCTAAACCATTTAAGCTGGAACTGGAAAAGTCTAACAAGAACCTGGCGAACACGAAGCCGACCGTACAACGCTTTCACAAGGAAGCTCAATTCCTCGGAACTCTGAGGCCTTGTTCAGGCAGCCAGCTCAAATCCGAATTCTGGAATATCCGGTTTGATTTTTGATGGGGAAAAAAAAAAACACCACACATGAAATTAGATTCTTGCCAAGCGGATCCAAACCACACCAGTCTGGACGCTCAAACCAGATTTCAAAGTGTCTTTCGTGTTACTCGCACTGCATCAAACAGACGACGAGGCCAAATCCAGAGTGATGGAAGGGCTGGGAGTTGCTACGCATTTACTGCCGGAACCCACGGCAGGTGTCTGGACACAAATCCAAACTCGTCATGTGCAAATAACAGTGTGGACAAACTTCCCAAAAAGATCTGACCTGACTGACCTCCCTTATAAAAACATAGCAGGACCACGTAAAAGTACAACCACACTTCAGACCTACTTCTCTTACACACAGCCAAAACATATCCGGAGCACCGTCACAGACCTCCACCATGCTTCCCTTGACTCAAAACTGCGTGCCTGCATCTGGAAGACTTGTTGCTAACTTTGATTGATGACGGACAGCATTTAACGTTGTTCAAAACGCTGTGAACGGCCATTAAACTTAGAAACAGATCTGTAACAAACACACTAACTATAGGGAATCTGACTGATTTACCGGGAACCCGGTAACCACTCCATCGATACACACACATGAACCACATAGGGTTCATTGTTCCGTTTAAGCTATGCTACAAATGGTGAATACTCCACATAATACAACCTACCACTCCTGTAGTGTTTACTAGGGGGGGGTTTACCAAAACCTGCAGTCCGGAGCACGCCATGTACATTAAAGGACCGACTGCATGCTTCATTACAAGGACGCCGTGATTGGTCCTGTTTAACTGATTTAGCGCACTACAGGACCATTAAATATCTCTGCTCTTGGTTTTTCATAACATTTACTTCAAATGCGGCCCTGTCGTCCATGTATTAAGACATTCAGGGATGCACACGGGAGATACGGGAACTGTGCACTGATAACGAAAGTACGTTCACGTACGTACATAAACATTTATGACATGTAGAAATTCAATCTAGTTGGAACAGTATAAACCAAAGAGAACGCACAACATTAACACAGCCAGCCATCAAATCAGCCATCGTGCAAGGATTTTAATATTCAAACTGCAAAAATGTATCATTTAAAACCGCACATGGAAGCTACTGCTGCTCCTCAGAGGGTATCATTTATCACCTTCCATAAAACCACAGTCAACGATGCAAAAGGCATCTGTATTGAAATATCATAGCTACGCTTCTTCTTCCCTTCCAAATAAGAGCAATACCCTACATGATAACATCAGTATGGCAAAATCTATAAGCATACGATCAAAGTTCTCTACAAAGACTAGAATCAAAATCTTGACCTCAGAATTAATAACTGTATCACTCTAAACATGAGCATCGCTGCACCCGCCACCAACCATTAGTGGCAAGGATGACGGGAACTTTGACTGGACAACCAAACATCTCAGAATACGCAGTACAATCCGTCAATGCAGTACAATGCAGACTGGACTGTATAGACAGTGGGCAAAACAGTGTGGTCTACTGTTATCTAGTAGCCTTAAAAAAGCAGCCCTGGATCTTTCCAAGGGAATTCCACCAGTTCTATATTCAATGAGATTAAAAGGCTGAGATGTAAACAAAGTCATTAAGAGTGGTTTGATATCAGCCGGGGGCGGGGGGGTGGGGGTCGATACAGCACATTATAGTGATATTTTATGTGGCAATATTTTGGGCAATTCACAGATGCCAAACCAAGCACGGACACTTCACTCTACGGAGTACAAATACATACAAAAACTGGAAATATTATAATAAACTCAAATTGACAATGACACATTAATACAGCATATGAAGAGAATCACAATCAAACTTTACCGGCCACGTATGTTCATAAATACAAGGAATCTGTTTTATTCAAACCAAAGATTCAAGGTGTCAATATTTTATAATATTTATAATGAAAACTACAAATTAGAGTTTGGGTACCGGAATAACCCAGTTAAGTAAAGCAGAACAGACCGCATTAACTTACTATGGAGGGATGTCAAGGACAGTAGATTCTGACATGACTATAACAGCAAAGAACGCAAGAAAACAAAATATATTGCAACATACGTATACACACCAGGGCTGAACGATTTGGGCAAAGTATTCAATTCCGACTTTTCTGACCAAGATTGTGTTTACGAGTTAACCTTTTTCAGGCAAAGAGCGCGAGTGTACCCACTTCTGTACTGGCTTGAGGCTTGAGCGTAGCCGGTTAACACGTCAGACTGCCAGCTATTTTTCTGGCAGTGCTCGTATACACAGCTCAGGACTTGTTTCTGATTGGTCTACCTCACATACAGATGGTTTGCGAGCTCTATGGCACTAAGCTGTAATTTTCCCACTTCAGATTTGTCACAGCAACATTATTAATAACTTGGTCCGTTATAGAAATGGCAGCTCTTGTGAACCCCTAAAACTGCAGCCTTTCAAATTGTCTGACACCAAAACCCCTAAATCCTCTCCCACTTAAACAGTGCAGACCGCGCTGAAAAACCAAACTGCAGCTGTCGCGATTTCAAAATTTCAATATCACACGGGGGGGCCCCGCTCTTTTCCTCTCATTCCCGCCTCTTATAGACAGCACGAGTCTAGATAAGATTACAGGACATGATTTTAAAGGAAGTGATCTAGACACGCAGACCACATGCTGTTAAAACGGTGCCAATTAACTTCCAAAACTGGGGTAAAACCGCACATTCACTGCATTTAGCTGACGCTCTTATCCAGAGCGACTTACAATGCTAATCATGTTACAGGTAGGCCAGGGCAGTGTCAGGAGTCCTCCCCCAGGACTCTCATACCTCTTTTCAACCACCAAAGTGTCAGTTCTCGTGCTGGTTCCCAGGTTCTACTAGAACGGGCCCCCTTTTCCACTGGCTTGAGAATGATTACGTATCTGGAGGTGGGCGGTCCTTAGTTCGTTAGCAGAAGTCGGCGGACAACGTAGAAAACCAACATGGCGGAACATGTTCAAGTGCAAACTTAGCTTCCTGCTTTAAGGACAAACATCTCACCATCCAGAACCAACTCTTTCAGTATCTGTGTGCAGCCCAGAGGGACCGTCATGGACGGCGATTACACGCAAGATCAAAAGTTTCCTCTTTCCATTACGAAGGTGTCCTGTTACAAAGCAGCTTGTTAAGGTTCTTAGCTACCTGCAGTGTTCCCCATGTTACGGATCTCCTTTTTAGCTCAATACAAGACAGACACCTCCTGTTGAACGAGCTTGTCCACGAGCACATCACTGGTGGGATATAACTGTTCCAGAGTTCAGCTCAGTGCAGTTCATCGTGCAGCGCCACGCCGCTTTTGCTGCTTGCGTCACGGGTTCCACGGTTCCAGACCAGAGAGTTAATGGTGCTGAAACGGCACTGATTTTTCTGGCCGTGAGCCTTTTTTTTTTTTTTTTTTTTTTTTGGGCTGTGAAAAAGCGCGGAATGGTTCGAGGATTTTGGCACCGGCACCGGATTGGTGGAAAAGGGCCATTACTGGTGTAGCTTGGCATAGTCACCCAGAACAGGAATTGAACCCCAGTCTCCCACATGGGATGGTAGCTCGCTGGCAGGTAGTGGTGTTATTAGTTGCGCCACACCAACCACACGCGTTATGGTGTCATGTCAAGTGGCCTTTGGTATTTCCCCACCCTAACTTGATACAAAGTGGTCACAAACTATACACTCGCAGAACACAGACGAATTCACAGGTGGTATTTATTTAACCCTACTGGTTTCCTTTTATCTGATCTGATCTAAACAAACATCACACATTAGGACAACTTCCCGAGGTATCGCAATATCACATGTTGGCTTGATCGCCCACCTCTAGGCTGTCATTCTGAGAAGACCCTAAGAACCGTTCACCACAGTGGTGGTGGTGGGAACCAGACGTCCAGCTCCCCCTCACAGACACACGCAGTCTGATGTACACCGATAGGTGTGTGTGGGATCTGACTGTTTTACCATCCCAACACCCTGTAACACCCAGTCAGAGGACATGTTTGGAGCTCCAGACATCCCGATTCCTGTCCCCAGCCTCTCTACACTGGATCTGACCACTCTGAAGGCATTCTGTTTACATCCCAAGACCTCAGGAACACCTCGGGAATCTAGGAATACAGAATCTGGTGGATCTCCCCTTCTGTGTACTGCAGTGCCTGCTGCTGCAGCAGGACGAGATGTTTAACAGAAGTCCAGCTGGGATATAAACGGTCCTGGGTTGATCGTACACGCCGAAACTCGCCGTGCAGTCAGGATGCTGCCCCGCGTCTGGGACGGGAATGATGCAATAGCGCTGATGAGGGTGAGCCACTCCGCTCAGGAGGAGGAGGAGGAGAAGAAGGAGGAGGATTAAAGCTGTATGACTTGCAGACAGAAAGGAGCAGAAAAGAAGTAATCTGACTGCGTTATCCTGCGCTTCATTAGGAGCTTAACTCGCCCAACTCACTCACTCCGGAGTAGAAGAACTTGCTCCAGCATTCCCAGCAGGTCACCTTTTAAACTCAGGTGACGCCGATATTCCCGACATACACCTTCTTCAGAGGTCGGGAGTTTGCGGAGGAGATATTTGACGTGTCAAAAGTGACACTTGAGGGAACACAGGCTATGCAAAACACCACACACGCACGCACTGTTAGCCAGGTAGCTGTAGCGGTGAGCGCTCTGGCACGAAGCTAAGTGGCTGAGCTAGCTATGCTAGCTAACGTTAGTCAGGTTAGCCAAGCTATGCTAGCGCGGTACCTGGACTTTCTGACTGAGCACTGAGGTAAAATAAGCAGGGTTTCCACAGGTTTGCTCGCTCGTTAGAAGGCTGAGGCTGTACTGAAGCAGGGGGAGGGAGGAGGGAGGTATTTCGGGGTAACATTTACCTGATCCGTCTGAGGCTGAAGGCAAAGCAGGTGCTGTCAGCTTCGGTCTCTTTGGGTTCGGCGGTCCGACTTCGAGCAGGTTTTCAGCCATTTTGTCAGCGGGCGGGCGGACGTCCTTCTGGCCACAAACGAGCGAAACAACACAAAGAAAATCCTTTCGACTGAGAGGAGAAAAGAACTGACTTTCTACGTTTTTAAAGGGAAGCTGGTGCTAGCTAGCTAGCTAGCCGACTGGCTAGTTAGCCCGCTAGCTAGCAGCGAGGAAGGGGTTTTCAAAAAAGCAACAACAGCGCCGCGCGTCGCCACCGCCATTCACCCCATGATAATCCAACACCCAACACCCACATTATCATCGTCAAATCACCCCGAGAGAGCGAGAGAATTTCTATCTCCTTCAGAGAAACCGAGTTAAACACGAAATCAAAAATATCCACAGGAGTTTAGGCATGTGTGCGAGGGAGAGAGTGTGGAAATGCGTCCCTCCCTCTCTCCGCACCGGACGACGTTAAATGTGCATCACACCAAACAAGCTGCTGCTGCTGCTTTTTTTTTTTTTTGACGTCAAAAAATTCCGTGCAAAAAAAGGAGAAGAAAAAAACCGCTCGGCTCTGCTCAAAAACGCGCAGCTGCATAAAAGTAGGATATTTTTGCAGAACTGTCCCCGCGATGCTGTCTGTCCTCCGACGGCTCCCCCCGTAAACAATACTGAGAGACGGGCTGAAGGGGAAATCAGAG
>JAVGWN010000289.1:0-14826 GCA_034552555.1 Semaprochilodus insignis
TTTTATCTCAACTATTTTATTTACTTCATTAATTTACTGTTACTATGTTTGAAATCCCTTTTATTGTGACATTTAGTTTGCCCCTTTATCCCTCTATGTTAAAATCTTATTAATTAGTTTATTATCTTGTTTTTGTTTTTATATTTTCCTTTTTTTAATGAAATCTTTTTAATTCTTTGTTCCATTTATCCGGTTTGATCTTATTGTCAAGATATTTATGTTGTCCTTTTCATGTTAGTCTAACCAGATTAAATTCCATTGTATTAATTTCTTTTTTTTTCAATCCCTTTAAGCTGTAAATTCTCAGATGAGAAAATGATGGCCACCCTCAGTGTACTTTCAAATGAAAACAAAGATTGATTGATTGATTGATACATGTGAAATGAAAGTTTATTAGATTAATATCTGAATATTTAGATTTCAAAGTGTGTTATATATCTAATGAAAATCTTAAACCTTACTAGCAGTTTACCAAATAAAGGCACAGAAGAAGTGTATCTAATATTTTGCTGCTGGTTTTGAAGAAGCCTTGTAGTGGAGGACAGCTGTACTACGTTGTTAACTACACAGTTCAAACCACACAGTTCAGTCTCACTTTAGTACACAACGTGTATCAATCCGCGTATCCCTAGTATAAGCTTGCCCAGCTCTCAGTTGGTTTATGAAACTGAACCACATACATACAAACTAACAGAGTGTCGAAAACCTCTCTCACCCTGAACCCCCTGTACCTGCTGTCAAACTGGTTGGTGAGGATTCAGATGGTGCTGAAGTAATAGGTATGTAGCCAGCGTCTCAGGCAGCGTGAGCCGAGAGCGAGAGCCCACAAACACTGTGTGTCAAAATATCATTTGACAGTGAGTCAGGTGACCACAAGACAGGCCTGCAGTTGAACCCTGGAACTACAGTCATGTACCTGTTGAGGTAGGATTCACCTGTCTGCCCAAAACACAAATCAGACCACGGCTTTGGCTGAGCGCCTACAGCACAGGCCTCCCCGTGTTGCCTGAGGTGGCCTAATGAAACCGTGTAGGATGTGTGAGACATTGCGGTATGAGCTCTTTCGCAATGCCAAAATGTGCTGATCTCATTTTGAAACTTAAGTTCCTTATTATTAATTTAACCAGGCCGAGTCCGTTCTCATCAATTCCTAATAGCTCACTGAGAACGTCTTCAGGACCTGGCATCACATTTATTCAGCACCAGCTGATATTGATGATGACCTCCTGAATGGCAGACGTATGATGAGAAAGCGCACAAGCTGGACAGTAAAGATGGGAAATACATACATTTTAAAGCTGCCACAGAGTGGAAGACCACTGTGTCCTCCTGAGACAGTCCTGCATTTGTAAAATGACCAGGACAACGAGCCGATTCCAGAATCCTAGACTGTTACATAACAGTCCAAACTCCAGCCTGTTGTGTAATCAACAAGGCTATAGTTGCTTCCTATCCACCAGCTTCGTATTCCAATGTTCTGTTCCACCTTAAATGCTTGCGCATGCACTAGAATGTAACTACGACACCATTTAAGGCAGCACGGAAAATTCGCAAAGCACACAGACGAATAGGAAGTTCAGCTCCCACATCTTTAACAGGATCCCAGACAACTGTAATCCTGCAGTCTGCACATTTCACTCCGGACAGCTTCCAAAACCTCTCTGGACAATATGGAGCAGCTCTGCTTAGTGTTTGACCATGAAGAGACTGACGAGAGGAGCAGCTCCACCTTTATTAGCATCCCAACCCCAACAGCAGCCTGTAAGTAGCAGCCATGCTGTGTGATTGTATCCGTGTTTGCCAGTTAAAGCAGATCATCTTAAACTGAGAGCTCCATAGTGAGGAACAACTTTAATCTACTGTGTGTTGATGTCCAGATGGAAAGCCAGTAGCTAGTACAGGTAACGTTAGCTACCAGCATTAGCTCCAAGCTAACTAGCATGGCTAACTAAATAGTGTGAGGGTGGAGCTTATTTACATAGAGGCGCATTTTATTTAGCCTGTTTCCACATGGTGCTTTTGTGTGATCATCGCAGGCGGAGTCTCGCTGTAAACCAGCCAATCAGAGCTGAGCTTATCTAATTATTCATGAGGTCATCATGAGGTGAAAACAGTTCGTTTCATTCTAGGACCAAATCATAGGGTGGAAATGGGTGTGTTATACTGTAATCTCATCTGGCCGTTTTCAATCCCAACCAAAGTCACATACCTTCTATGCAGAACATCAGAGAACCATTAGAGTGCAGAGCAAAGAAAGAAATGGGGATCATTTGGGTCTAGAAGGGAGAAAACAACACTGGGATCAGTTCTCCATCAACCCCATGAACCTGTTTTCATAGAAGAATGAAAGAGTGGTGCTGCTGTATCAGTTACTCTACTGATCCCGTGGTTGACCAGTACCGTGGTGAAGGCTGCGAATGGGTGGGGTTGGAGGAGCACAGGTATTTGAAGGAGTGTGATGCACAGCCACATGACATTCATGAAGCACTTCATTAGGTCCTCCTCCTTGTGTCTACACCCATTGTCCACTGTATCAGGTCCACTGACCATATAGGAGCACTCTGTAGTTCTACAGTTCCAGACTGTAGTCCATCTGTTTCTCTGTATACTGTATTACCCTGTTCTTCAGTGGTCAGGACCCCCACAGGACCACCACAGAGCAGGTATTATGTGGGTGGTGCATCGTTCTCAGCATTGCAGTGACACTGATGTGCTGGTGTGAGTTACTCAGACACAGCAGTGCTGCTGGACACCTCAGTGTCACTGCTGGACTGAGAATTGTCCACCAACCAAAACTATCCAGCACAACAGCGTCGCGTGGGCAGCATCCTGCGTGCAGCGTCCTGTGACCACTGATGAAGGACTAGAGGATGAGCAACACTGCACTGTGCAGCAGCAGATGAGCTATCGTCTCTGACTGTACATCTACAAGGAGGAGCAGCAAGGTAGGAGTGTCTAATAGAGTGGACAGTGAGTGGACACAGTGTTTAAACACTCCAGCAGCACTGCTGTGTCTGGTCCACTCACACCAGCTCAACACACACTAACACACCACCACCACGTCAGTGTCACTGCAGTGCTGAGAATGATCCACCACCCACATAATACCTGCTCTGTGGTGGTCCTGTGGGGGTCCTGACCATTGAAGAACAGGGTAATACAGTATACAGAGAAACAGATGGACTACAGTCTGGACCTGTACAACTACAGAGTGCTCCTATATGGTCAGTGGAGAGTGCAGACACAAGGAGCTGGACCTTTATAGAGGGAAACATACACTTCCATGTGACGTACTTTAACAAGATTTTATTCCAAGTCATTTTAGACCACTTCGATTGGTCTTCACACAACATTAAGGGCAGCTGTAGCTTTATCATGGTGTGACCAAGAAAAAGGAGGTATGAGGTTACATGGTGTGAAAAACTAAAAGGATTATAATAAGGTTATAAAAGCCACAATATATGTGTGTCCCCGAATTAACCTGTGGCTGCCGACTATCCTGTTTGCATACCCAATTTAATTTCCTGGTTGCGCAACCCTGCCGCAGTCTATTATTACTGGTACAGAAACACGCAACCTGATACTTTATGGCACATCGGTGGTCATTCAGTATAACTGCATATATACACAACACACAAGCCCCAAGCCTTAGCCCTAACCCCCCTGGCCTCCAGTGCAAGCACCTTAACCACTGACCCTCAATTGACTACAAGCACTAGACTGTTGTTGTTTGCATACACTTGCTTGGCTTTTGTCCTATCCCACAGTGCTTCCAAACCCCGGTCCTGGTCCAGAAGCCCTGGGATCCCTGTGCTGTAACACATACATTCATTGTCCACGGTCGATTCACATTATTATGACCACTATATTCCTACTTTCAACGACGGCACTGTGTAGCTCATGAAGGAAGTCATGTGTCATGAGCCGGCTTGGGGCGGATGGGATCTTCCAGCAAGACAATGCGACATGTCACACAACTAGAAATGTCCAAAACTGGTTGGAAGAGCATGACCAAGACTTCCACGTACTACTAGCCCCTTAATCCCCCAACGCAGCATCTGTGGGACCACCTCAATCCTCATGTTCGCTCTATGGATCCACCCCCCTCCAGCAACTGTGGGATGCACTCCAGTCAGCATGGCTCCAGATACCTGTGACAACCTACCAGGACCTTATTGAGTCACTCCCAGCCCTGTCCATGCTGCATGCGCCAGTTACCCTGGAATTGGCCGGTGGTCATAATAATGTGACTTCAACTGTCGACTCACTTAGAGTGTCATTAATTGGTCTTTGCTGTTTGCAGGTTCAAAGTCAAACCCTTTAGTCTCCTTGCCCGGAAGGTTGTGTGTCATTTGTGTAACCTGGTCAAAGATCTTACACAAGGTCGTTACAAACAGAACACTCCGCCCTATCTGACCTGGACAGCAAATATAAGCCAACTATGAGGACATCTCAACAACATCAGAGTCGCTGGGGCCAATCTTGTCAGATGAGCCAAAGACATTGTAAGTGCTAGAGAGCCACACTGCATCCCTCTGTTTACATGGTAATACTTCGGTGCCCTGAAACCTGATACTATTATCTCAGTTTATTTATACTAATATGATAACCTCGTCCTTCCGCTATCCTAGTCCAGTCCTCAGACGGTGATGCTACTGTTCGCTTCTTTGGGGACTTTTGGGGGTTTGTGTTTTAGAAACACTCTGAAGGCATGTAGGACTCCTTATATGTACAGCATCTTTACAGTGTGAATCTTAACTCCTCATCCTCCTCCCAACAAAAATACAACAACCCAACAAAAACAACAAAAAAGTTCCCTTTCTAACCCCTGAGCGGGAAGGTCAAGGGTCAGGAGGAGCCCTGCCTCTTCTGGTTGGTCACACGCAGAGAGGCAAGCTGCTGTGTGCGTTCTGTATACACGGTGACCAGCGTTCGGTTTTCCTCCGTCAGCAGACGGAACTCTTCTTCCAGCCGAGCGATTTCCAACGACACCCTTTCGTCTTCTGCCAGTTCTGCTATCAGGTCCCTCCTGGAGTGAGGAGCACACACACACACACACACACACACACACAACACAGCGCTCATCCTCTCATCCAATTATCAAACATGACCTTCACTGTGTAAACAATCTTGTGATATCCATCATATGAATCACTTGATCCTTCCTTATTTTCAAAAGGAAGACATCTAAGGCATATCGCTCTGTACAGATCAACAGATCAGGTTCTAGCCAGCTTTGCTAAACACTGGCACATTGGCCTTTAAGTTAATGTGCAATTTTCCTTCTATATAGATTTCCTTCTATCCATAGATTGGGAAGAGGTGCTACAGTGCAGGGAATGTCTCGTTCCATGTGTGGAAAATGGCCCCAAAGCAGATGTTAATGATTGGCTAAAAGGAGTGACTGCATTTGGGTGTGCCAAAGACCATAGTGTGAAGGAAGTAGCTGAATCTGCAGGTGTATGGCAGCGTACGGTCATACGGGTCTACCAGCAGTGGTTAACATCCCAGCCTACAGGGAATTCTCCTAGGAACTGTGCCAGGGAAGGCATCCACCGAATTCTTTGATGCAAGAGTGTCTGAACATTGATGTGACCTACATCCAGAAACTTGTCCAGTCCATGTCAAATCCAACCATGGCTGTTATTGGTGCTTGTTGAGGTGTTACGTGCTAATAGGTATGTTTCAAGTCACCGCGGCCTTATTGTCTCCTGTTTCAAACAATAACCTGGTTACATAAGTGTGCACACCCTTTTAAAACTGGGGTTGTGGTGGCAGTGTTCAGAATCAACCAATCACATTCAGACTCATTCAGACTAAACAGTAAAAGTAACTCTGATTAGCTCCAGATGAAGTTCAGCTGTTCATCTTCTTGGTTGTATCCTACTGCAAACCAATCGGTCCAGGAAGAACTTACAAAGCATGAACGGGACCTCATTGTTGTAAGGTCAATCGATCAAGAGAGAGGTACAAACCAATTTCCAAGGCATCGGATTTACTATGGAACACAGTGATGACCGTCAACAACAAATGGAAAAAAAAACATATGACACAACATTGACATGACCGAGAACAAAACTGATAAAAGGAGAAGAGAAAATTGGTCAGAGAGGCTGCCAGGAGGCCTATGGCAACATCAAGGGAGCTCCTTCTAGCAAGTCTTGGATGCTCCCCTAACGTGACACAACAAACCTTCCTAGTTCTTCATATGTCTGGGCTATGGGGTAAAAGCCTTTTCTTGTTTTGCTCAAAGATACAAGCAGTTTCCCAAAACCATGTGATGAAGGTGTGATACTCTGATTAGGCCAAGGTTAAACATTTTCAGCCATAATTCCAACTATGGTGAAGCATGGTGGCGGCAGTATCATGCAGCAGGCTTGCTTTTCTTCAGCCGGAACTGCCGACGTTAATCAAAGTGGTAGGAAACATGAATAGCTCCAAATGCCGGTCGATATTTGTGCAACACCTGGGAAGCTGAAGATAGAAAGGAATTTCACCTTCCGGCACAACAAAGAACCATAACGATCTTCCGCATCAACAAAGCAGTAGTGATTCGCCAGAAGATCAACATTTTGCAACAGCCTAGCCAGAGCCCAGACCAGATTCCATTCGGAAATCTGTGCGGTGACATGAAGAAGGCCGTGCACAGGAGATGTCCTCGCAATTTGACACCTCTGGAATGTTTTTTCATGGGCTCCATGAGGTGCCAAGCTGAAAGTCACTCCCAAAAAGACTGAGGGCTCTAATAAAACCCAAAGGTGTTTCAATGTGATATCAGCATAGAGGTGTGGACACTTACGCAACCGTGTTAAATGTTTGGTAACACTTTAATTTATGACACCTACAAAAGCTTGTCATGCTTATTCTGGTAGGCATCATATGCTAAGTTAGCTAAAGTAGCCTTTATGGCAGATGACACCTGTTGGAATAAGCATCTACAAACTTCTATCACGGTTATGTCAGTTGTCATAACAAGCTTATAAAGGTGTCATGCAGCCTTATTAACAGTACCCTACAATTTAGTTTGATTTTCAATATGTATTGCTAGGCATCTTATATATGTGCTAATAAGCTCACAGGACAAAAAAAAGTAGTCCCCTTGCGTGTTTATGGTGGTAGTAACTCCAGGCGCCTGCAGATGGCGCTGCACGAGAATGGTGGGGCTATAAATCCCTGTGGGGTGAGTGACAGGATCCATAGATTGGGAAGAGGTGCTACAGTGCAGTGACTGTCTCGTTCCATGTGTGGAAAATGGCTCCAGAGCAGATGTTAATGATTGGCTAAAAGGAGGGACTGCATTTGGGCGTGCCAAAGACCATAGTGTGAAGGAAGTAGCTGAATCTGCAGGTGTATGGAAGCGTACAGTCATACGGGTCTACCAGCAGTGGCTAAAATCCCAGTCTACAGGGAATTCTCCTCGGAACTGAGCCAGGGAAGGCGTTCACCAAATCTGGCCCAACTGCGCAATCCTTTGATGTAAGAGTGTCTGAGCACTGATGTGGCCTACATCCAGAAACTTGTCCGGTCCATGCCAAACCCAGTCACAGCTGTTATTGGTGCTGGTGGAGGTGTTACACGCTTTCCCAATATGCCACTGTTACTACACAGTTTTGGTCCATTCATTTTGCTATGGTTTTGGACTGTTTCACCTTTAGCCACCGTTATGCTTTCTAACGGTCCAGCAGCTCATGTTTGCGTAAACAAAGCAGTGTGTCGTGACCCCACGTGGCGGTCAGTAAAGCTCCTTGGCCTTTGGACCAGCTGTTTGAGCAGTGTGGAAAGGGTGGGTACATTACTCTGGGACTTCCATAACACTGGTTGACTGAGTTTAGAGTTCCTTTCTTTTGAAGGAAGCTCTTAATCAGTGCAACAAAGCAGTTCCATCACACGCCACACGAGCTGCTGGCACATTAGACAGCATAGCCACTAAAAGACAACGACTAGTGCAGTGTTTCTCAACCCCTGGTCCTGCACATTTGAGTGCCTTCCCTGTTTACAACACACCTGATTCAACATATTGGCTCATTAACAAGCCCTTTCGGGACTGGAGGGGCTGCGTTAAAGCAGGGAATCCACTGGAACATGCAGTACTGGGGTTGGGAAACACTGGTCTAATGGACTGATCGGTAATGGGTTTCCTCTATACCTCGGTTCGAATGCAGACGGCTGCATGTATTAGCTTCATTATTAATGGCTGAAACAGTCCTATCAAAATGAATGTACCAAAACCGTGTAGTAAGAATGGAATACTGGGAAAGGCCTCACTGTGTGGGTTCCTGAACATTTTGTTTGCCCACTAAAAGCCTGCTTCTCCGGATCTTCCAAATTTGGCCTTCTGCTCTCCGTACGAAAGCAAGAAAGAGGGAAATGTGTTGGGGAAATTCACACTGACTGCATTGTCAGGTGAGCTCACGCCAAAAGAGAGAACTACACGAACGCCCACAGTAAAAGATCAGAAGATACAGAGAACAGTAGCTGTGTTTTGGAAACAGACCCCATAAATTGCTGCGGCACTCGCCCGAAAGAATACTTCCAGTATGCCGGAGCAGCACTTTTCTAAGCATGCTTTTCCTACGTGACAAAGAAAGAAAAACCCAAGTGTTGCATGCCACAATACAGTATGTAAGGGTTTGTCATGATTACACAGGCCTATTTTTAACCAGCAGAGCATGACTTGTAAGGAAATCCCCCTTGTCAGTCAAAGAGGAATGCGTCCTAAGGAAGAGCACCAGACAAAGGCTGCAGTGTGTTGCGTCACGTGGAAGAATAGCTGAATTTAACTTTTGGAGAAGCTGATATTATTTACCTTCCCCGTTCCCTTGTGAAACTGCAGCTGAGGAGTTTATAAACCGTGTGTGTGCGCGTGGAAGTGTGTGACGGGTAGTGCGAGAGAGAGAGAAAGAGAGAGAGAGAGAGAGAGAGAGAGAGACGCTGGCTTACTTTCTGTCTTCCAGCAGAGCGATCTCTGTTTTGACCTGATGAAACTCTCTGGCCATTTTGCAGTGGTCTTTGTAGACTTGGACCGACTCCTTCAAAGACTGGCACGGCAACACAGGCTGTGGGAATGACGGACAGGGTCTACTGAAGTCAGATCTAGTCAGATATTAATATATCATAGTTGTTTTTGCTCATTTATCAAGGGTACCAAAGAAGCATACACCCACCAGCCACTACATCAGGTGCATGTCCTTGTCTCTACACCCCACTGACCATATAGGACACTCTGTAGTTCTACAGTTCCAGACTGTAGTCCATCTGTTTCTCTGTATACTGTATTACCCTGTTCTTCAATGGTCGGGACCCCCACAGGACCACCACAGAGCAGGTATTATGTGGGTGGTGGATCATTCTCAGCACTGCAGTGACACTGACGTGGTGGTGGTGTGTTAGTGTGTGTTGTGCTGGTGTGAATGGATCAGACACAGCAGTGGACTGACAATCGTCCACCAACCAAAACTATCCAGCACAGCGTCTTGAGGGCAGCGTCCTGTGAACAGCGGCCTGAGGGCAGCATCCTGTGGGCAGCGTCCTGTGGGCAGCGGCCTGTGGGGCAGTGTCTTATGGGCACTGATGAAGGACTAGAGGATGACCAACACTGCACTGTGCAGCAGCAGATGAGCTATCGTCTCTGACTGTACATCTACAAGGTGGAGCAGCAAGGTAGGAGTGTCTAATAGAGTGGACAGTGAGTGGACACAGTGTTTAAACACTCCAGGAGCACTGCTGTGTCTGATCCACTCACACCAGCACCACACACACTAACACACCACCACCACGTCAGTGTCACTGCAGTGCTGAGAATGATCCACCACCTACATAATACCTGCTCTGTGGTGGTCCTGTGGGGGTCCTGACCATTGAAGAACAGGGTAATACAGTATACAGGGAAACAGATGGACTACAGTCTGTACCTGTAGAACTACAGAGTGTCCTATATGGTCAGTGGAGCTGGTAACACGGACAGTCAGTGTAGATACAAGGGTATTCATATAGGACATGTTGTCTCCTGATCTATACTGTACTGTGTAACGTGATTGTTACTATTCCTGGTAGCTTCTGCCCCGTGTTCAAACGTCTTTGTATAGCTTTGCAGGAAAACAGAACTGAACAATCACGGAGCGAGCCGGCAGTGCCGGGGGGAAGGGGAAAAACTCCCAGAGATCACCACTTTCCATGATATCCACTGTTGCCAGTGTTACTGCTTACAGAACCAACAATAACGTGTAGGAAACTGTTGGTGAAATGTTTGGCTTCATCTGAAGCAGAACTTCTGCTTTCAAGATGACTCACAGCAAACTCCTCCAAAATATAGTTTCATCAGCGGACTTCTGCTTTATTCTCATTATTATCCTCATCAGTCTCTTTCTCATGAAATTCTCATGCTTTTAGTTGTTGACCAACCATAGAACTGTACAGTCATCGTTATTATCCTTCATTCCGAAGGAAGAGGCTATGACAAAGTATGCCTTGCTCAGTTAACATGAGTAGACTAGCTCTGGTTGAGCTGTGAAACTACTGTGGTTGAGCAAATTCCCTTAAAGCTTGGCTGCAGGTTTTCTGAGGACATCCAAATCTTCCACTGTACGCGCTTCCAGAGGAAAGAACGGACGAAGTTTTTAGGGTATAGTTCAGATTTTGGGCCGATAGATAGATACCTAAGGCAAAAAATGGGATCTTGCCAAATAAAATGATCTTATATTTAGCTAGGATGTCTTAAAGTTCTGATTTTGAGATTGTTGTAAGCTAATTTTAATATTTTTAAGATTTAAATGTAATTTTTTAATTGTTTTAAGTAATTTTAGTAAGATCAGTTTTCTAGTTTGGCTTGTTTCCGGCACGTTTCTTATAAATAGTAAAATGATCTGCCAGTATAGTGAGGATAATTTGGTTTACTATAATCACTTAAAACTGGAAATGAGGTTAAATAATCTTAAAATAAGCCTACAACAAGCTCAAAATGAGAAATATAAGACATATCAACTTGCCAGGATATAATTTTTTGCAGTCTGTGATGGAATGATTGTAGTTCATAAAATAGTTCGTATTCTAAAAGCTGATCTGCAGAGCCACATTCAAAGTCATTGCAAAAGTACTCGGTTTATAAACTCCGAGGCTAAACCGATGATGGTTTTGGCCTGGTCAGTTTTCAGATATAAACCTTATACAGAATATTTTGTCTCACATTAAACACAAACTGACTTCACTGAAAAATGAGATCTTTGTATTTCGTCTATGAGTAAAATGATCTGTATTATATCTACTTGATACATCTTACATTTCTCATTTTGAGATTATTTAACCTCATTTCCATGCAGTTTTTACTGGTTGATTTTAGTGATTTTAGTAAGCCAAATTTTCTCACCATATTGGTAGATAATTTGGCTTGTTTCAGCACGTTTCTTAAGTAAATTTCCAATATAGTGAGAAAATGCATCTTACTAAAATCACTTAAAACTAGTAAAAACTGTCTGAAAATATCTAAAAATAAATAAAAGTTAAATAATCTTATAATAAGCTTACAACAATCTCAAGTTGGGAAATATAAGATATATCAACTAGATATAAGATCTTACTTATTAAGATGTACTTGCAAAATCTGATTTCTTGCAGTGTAGAGTATAGTTTGGATTTTGGGCGGAGAGCTATCTCTTAAAATGATCTCATATCTAGTTGATCTATCTTAAAATTTTTGTTTTCAGATTGTTGTACACTAATTTTTTTAAAGATTATTTTATCTCATTTTCAGACATTTTTTACTTGTTTTTAGTGACTTCAGTAAGATCATTTATTCACTGTATTGGTAGATCATTTGGCTTGTTTCCAGCACGGTAAATATGATGCCTACTCCACATCCAAAAAAACATTAGGATAGAGGAATGTTTCCCAACGTGTCACATCACCTTTTCTGTTAGTTATACCTCTTAATCATTTGGGAAGTGAGAATATTACAAGTATATTAATATTGATTTTAACAAGCCAAATGTTCTCACTATATTGGCAGATAATTTGACTTTGAGAAACATGCTCTAAACAAGGCAAATGATTTGCCAAACAATTTGGCTTACTAGAATCAATTAAAACAAATAAAACTTCCTGGAATTGAGGTTTAATCTTAGTGTAATCTTATAATTAGCTTTCAACAATGTCAAAATAAGAATTTTAAGATATGTCCAATAGATATAATTTTACAAGATCTAATTTTTTGCACAAATCTTAGCTTGTAAAGACTGAGCCTTTGGTGGAGCTGCTGTTTTACCCAGTCACGTTCCCCTCACCTGTTGCCAATTCACCTGTTAATTGTGGAATTGCATTGTAACCCCAACATTCTATAAACGCTCCATTCTTATTTTGGCCCTTACCCAGCTTTTTCTCTTTTTGAGGGTGTTTCAAAGCGTGTTCATATTTGCAGAATATGGTCAGTATATGCAGATGGCCAGCCGAAACATTAAAAGTAATTTCCTTGTGCTTTTGCCAGTTAAATAAAGGTTCAACAGAATTAAGCAATCACAGATTCTTTTTTATTGCATGTTGCAAAATGTCCCAACTTTACCAGAAATGGGATTTGCAGAATAGTTCCTTCCCCCATATATACATGGCCTATAGCGGTCAGTTCACTAGCCTTTTAAATGCAGACTTCCTCCTCAGTCTTGATATTGACCTTGTTATGAGGAAGCACTCTCAGTAAAGTGGAACACTGACTGGTAGAACCAGCCCCGGCTCTCTGGGAAGAAACCAAACTCCCATTACTGCCCTCTTGTGTTCAAATCCTAATATTGCATGAGCCATACGCGTTCATCTTGGTCATTTCTACATGACTCTCTCTGTTGCAGGCAAACGCTCATTCAGGAAAAAAGCACCCGCAAATAAGAACAAACGTCCCAAACCACCAATAATCTATGTATAGCTCAGCGAAAGCCCGGGACGTCTTCATCAGCCTTTTATGACTCCCTTTCCACTTCGATTTAACGAGCTGGTTGATCCGGGAAGCAGTTATTGCATCCCGTTACACAAGCCAGCGACTCACGATCGCTATTCCTGGCACCCGGTTCTATCATTAGCCCTGTGCATTTATCCTTTCTTCTACTTTTCCACACACCTGTTACTGTGTGACCTCAAAGCTCTCATCGAGTAAACCCCCAGCCTCGGAACATGACAGAAATGTTGTTTACATCAATTTACTGCCATGTGTCCTTAAGAGCTACAGGGTAGCATTACCTGCAGGCGCTGCTCAAGGTCGGGGAATGATGGGAATTGATCCTCAGCATCTTTCAACTCTGAAGAAGAAAAGAGAGGAGTTTAGCATCATGGGCATAAGGAGGCGATACGGGCGGCGTGACCCGTGAGGATGGTTACTACACCCCGGGTTGCATGGCACGGCCTCTTTACTGATGTGGGCGAAGTTCTTATGATGAATGATGTCATGATGAGCTAGTGTGAGTACATTGGGAGTATCACTGGAACCGTGTGGACTGTTAAAGTAAGGTTTTCCTGAAATTCCCAAACGGTATAGCTATCTGTTTGTGTCTTTGACTATGACGTCAGTCCCAGAAAGCATACCTGATTCCGTTTAACTGGGTGTAGTGAGGCACAGTAGTAACACATTGAACTAAAATCAGTGTGCACGTAGTTTAAAGGCGGAATTCCGAAGCGGAATGAACAGTGCTGCATAATTAAATGCTGCTTCAGGCAAAACTATTAATTCATTCAGAGCGGTTTGTTGTGAAATGCTACGTACACAGCGTATTCATAACTGTTATGTGTAATAGATTTATTGAGATAGTCCAAAAGCTACCTCATTAAATCTATTACACTATGAATTATGAATATACTGCTCGATCCATGACAATTAGTTTTGTAGTCTAGTTCTGAAATGCGAATTTGGCCTGAACACTACCAGTCAAGCGTTCAGACCCGACTCCTCATAGCAGGTTCTCCTTCTGTGTATCTTAAAGCTTTACTGTAGAATAAAAGTGAAGACATCAAACTATAAAATAGCCCTCATGGAATTATACAGTCCACCTTAAAACCCTCCAGAATGGACCTTTACAGGAGGATGAACCAGCTTTCTTAACCTGCAGTGGAGCTGATAGAACAAGGTTTATTTCTAAGCAGGTTTGGAGCAATTCTATTGGTCGGTCCCTCATGAATATTCACTAAACTGAAAGGAGAACTAGAGCTTTTACACTGTGCAGAAAAAGAGATCAAAGTTTTTACACCACTAAATATATATTAGAGGTGGAGATATGGAGAAATATCATACTGTGGTACATCAAGAGGATATGTGGTATATCAGGGTATGTACTGGTTCAGACTCTCATCAGTTGGAGCTGTTCAGTGAACGACTGTAGAGTCTTTAAGATCACCAACTACATCCATTTAGAGGGGTGTACTTAAACTTTTGACTGGTACTGTACATGCAGGGTATTGTAGGTGTCAGGGTTGGGCAAATCAGGACGTGCGCGGATAGGCTTAAAAGTTTATTTAGAAGAGGGCATAGACAAAAGCGAGGTCAAAACAGGCAGGAAGTCAGGAACCGGCAAACAATACAAACGAAGGACAAAAACAGAGCAAGGGATCCGAAAACCAAATAAAGCAAAGCGGGGAAAATAAAGGCTTGGTAAGTACTGATAAACAGAACCGTTACTTCGCGAGGAGTAGAGAGACTGAACAGCTTACAAAGAGCTAGCTCCAGGTGTAAACAATCATTACTCCGGCGATGCTGCTCTGCGATTGGCTGCCAGCTGGGAGCGGGAGGTCACGTGGTGATCCGAGGGGTTCTGGGAAATGGAGTTCACAGGCGGTATAGCCAGTGTAGGGCTTGACGGG
>JAVGWN010000290.1:0-14822 GCA_034552555.1 Semaprochilodus insignis
CATATATATATATATATATATATATATATGTGTGTGTGTGTGTGTGTGTGTAACAATAATCCTGATGATATAAAAATTTACTATTTGTGAGATTTAGATTTTTTTAAATTTGCACTTTAAAGGTGTAATCACTGCAGGCCAAAAACCTGTGCATGCTATGAAATATGATCTACAAGTGGACGGATGTATTGGCACCTGCACTGATTTCCATTTAGAATGCACTCTGGCCTTAATGTAAATTTAATACGGCTTTAACAGTAAAGGCCTGTTGATCTGCGGAGACAGAAAGGGGGCTTCACTGACCACAGCAAGCCCCATATGCCAGGATTCTCCCAACCCCCCTCCCTTTAACACTCACATACACAGAGATCTGAGCCCTGATTATCTCTGCTCCTTCTGTTCAGTCTGCCTTCCACAGTGAAGACCCCCCACCACCACCACATATAGCCACACATACATCAGAACTTACACGAGTAAACGTATAACTTGATTACATCAAACTCAGTGGTACTAACAAACAGCCCAAAAGGGATTCCAGAGTGGTCTGGTTTGAAATGTTCTGTTCTAGAGAAACTTATCAAATCAGATGGGCAGTGTTTACAGCAGTGCTGATGGGAACCAGACGTCCACCTCTAACAGCTTCCTTACTAGGGCTGGAAGATTAGTTGTTATACTGAAATCACAATCTAACAGTGCAATGTTCAAATTTTGAATACATTATCAAATATGTCTCATGTTTTAATTGGGTTTAGGTTTTAACACCGAGCTTGTGAATTGCCTGTGGATAAGTTAGACCAATCAGATCCAACCTTACACCCTGTGTGTTGTGACATCACAACCATAACTTTACTGCAGTCTCGCCTCTACGTTCAGGGGGCAAGCCTTAAGCCAGAAACAGTAACTATTCTGGTCTTACTGGCCAAAAAAACCCCAAAATCTTTTTAAAAAATCATATTAATCGCAATAATCTGATATTTTCCCCAAATTGTTCAGCCCTATCTCTGACCATGAAATGGTTATGAATATGCTGTCTGGCGTCTGAGACATTTTTCTATGATAGGCTTAAGAAGGTTTGGGCCTAAAATGCATTCTGACATCTATTCACTCAGAAGACAGCTGTAAGTTCACTGGTGGCTTCTGATAGTAAATAAATGGCTATATGTGTGTTGTAGACATGCAGACCCCTGGTTCCCATCACCACCACCACTGTAAAGAAATCTTATCAACTTCACACCAAACCCACTCAGAACAACTCTGTTCACATCTCAACCACATTTCTGTTACGCAGAAAGTTCGAAACACCAGCTCAAGTCACACTGACTCTGCATTGTTGCCATCGTTTACCCTACATTAGACTTAGATCACTAATTCTCACTGACTAGTAATCCACGTCCAATCCATGTCTGGTTTGCCATGAAGACAGAAAGATAGATTCACAGTGAGTGAGACAGAGAGAGAAAGAGGCCCCGGGCCTTCTAGGCCTGACAGCTGTTCTTCAGGCGGGGGTGTGTGTGGGGTGGGGGGTCTACTGATCTGATTTCACTGAGGACAGATTTTCTTCTTTGTAGGTGCATTAAAAGGAAGCTCCGCCGATTTATCAAAACGTCTGCATAATTAAATGGTGGAAATGTAAACAAAATCATTCAGAGTGGTTTGGTGTGAAAAGCTCTGTTCTACTGAGTCAGAATTGTTCAGAGTGGTGGTGAATGGAACCAGGTGTCTACTTTTAAAATGCTCCCCCTATAGGAAGTTATTACATAAAATGGTTATGTATTCAGTTTTGTGATTTGGCATAAAGACTGTTCCGATAAATGTTTTCTTTAATCATTTCATTTACATTTACAGCATTTAGCTGACGTTCTTATCCAGAGCGACTTTCAAGGCTAGTCATATTACAAGTAGGCCCGTGTAGTCTTGGGAGTCCTAAGACTCAGCCCAAGGGCTCATATTGGTGTAGCATAGCATAGGTACCCAGACCAGGAATTGAACCCCAGTCTCCCACATGAGGTGGTAGCTCAGTTATCCGCTGAGCTACACCAACCACCACAATTCATGGGGAAGGGGTACATGCAGGGCATGGTAAGGCAAAAAAGCCCCAAAGAAAACGTTCCACTGTTTTACCATCATTTTACATATTGTTGATGTCCAAAGAAAAATATGTATCTCCATTTTGGTTGATTTTCACGTTTATGCATCATTTGAAAATGTCATGATGAACGGACCAACAGAAATGACCCAAAACTGCATGGAAAAAAGTCGGGTTCCATTGAATTACACTGAAATTAAATGAGGTTTTTGGCCTCTCCTGTAAAGTTGCCATTTTGGAGATACTTGTTTTTCTTTGGACAGTGACGATATAAACACTCAGAAGCCCCATGTAGGTTCACTGGTGGTTTTGCACAGTAAATAAATGATCTATATAACCTCCGGTTCCCATCGCCACCACTGTACAGAAATCAGCATCCAAGTTTCTCTACAAATCAACCATTTCACACAAAACCCCTCAGAATTAGTGTTTACACTGCAAGAACTGACTTATTCAGAAATAATTCAGAAAATTGGTGGAATTCCCCTTGAAGGACTTCACTTACGGTACAGACCTAAACACACTACCCCATTTGTACATTTCATTTTGAGCACAATTTAAACAAGATCACTGACGTGCTGAAATAAGTGCTATAAAAACAAAACTGAACTGAATACACTGCACTCTTACTTGGACGACATGCACCCGTAATGATTCCAATATTCTTGCCGTCTTAAGACTTAACACGAGTGTAGGGTACAGATTTGACTGTAACTGTACCAGATGCAAAAATGAATTTGTCGCCATGAAATTTAACTTTAGATCTATATAAACAAATTTAATAACCCATATTCCAGAGTGTTAGAATTAAGGTTAGGTTTAAGAATAAGATTAAGGTTCAGGTCAAGACAAACTGAGCATCTGCACGTACTGTCCAAAAATCATAGGCCAACGTTACACTTATTTAATTTCCATTTAGTCATTAAGTACACGCTATTCATCTTCAATCTAAGAAATTGGCTTAGTATCTTCAAGTAAACCTAAACACGTTCGGTGATGTGGGCTGCATTCGAAATGGCATATTACATACTACTCACATACTAAATCTACCTTAAAGTATTATGTCAGCCTGCTCCAGCCAGAGAAAATGGCGGCGGGTAACACTGGGGAGCAAAACGCAGCCAACTCCGAGTATAAATGTGGGTGTAGTGATTGTAGTGGGGTATGTTTTCATCAGAATGAGCCTCAGAAAGTTAAAATATACAGGCCTGAAGATTAATAAAAGATGAACTCGCTTTAGAGGGTCAGTTTTAGAGTGAAATAGCCGAGGGTAGCTAACAGCTAGGCTAAACATATTTCAGGTGAACTGAGCAGCGTTAGCAGCAGCTAGCTCTAAACTGTGGATACAGTAATAACAGCTCTGAGGTAAATGTGAGGTAACTGGTCATGTGACTGTACTAGTATACCACACTGTAGGTCAGAACTTGTTACTGTACTGTATACTACACACAGGGGGCGTACACAGTGTGCAGTACATACTACTGTAGTACACAGTGTGCAGCATAGCACCATTTTGAATACAGGGTGGTCTGTACCCTGGTGGGGTCATCAGGCTAGTGTCCTGAAAGTGAAAGAATGGACAGAAACACCTGCGGCTGTTTTAATATCTGAAGCTAGAGTGGAGCTGGGTGTGCTCCTCTCTCTCAAAGATGGAAGCTTTAAGTGCTGTTTATCTGATGGGGACCGTTGACGGCGGCTTTGTGTCTGTTTACAGCACTATTATCTTTCACAAGGATCGGGAGCTTACTGAAATTCTACTTTACATTTGTCTTTTGTAGTGCAGCTGAACTTTTAGCAGTGAAGTTATCCGTATACACCGCTCGAGATACACAGCACAGGTGTGGCAGATTGTGAACTCGGTGAACTTCGCTCCTCTCAGTCAGAAAAATGACTATCAATCCAGCCGACCGAGCACCAGCAGGCATTAGCATACAGCTGAAGGGTGTTTGTGATGGGGGCGACGTAAAGTTTTTGTCTTGAGGACTTAAAAGACCTCTCGTGGCAGCTGCCTGGCCCTCAACCCCCGCCCCCGAGTGCCTGAAGGTCAAAGGTCACGGGCCACTTTCCCACGAAGAAGGGTGGTGCTGTGGAATGTCTGGCCTGATGCAGGGTGCTTCTCTGATCTCTGGAAAAAAAAAGATACTCTGCGCATATCAACATAACAATAACACTCATGCAGCCGGTGCTCTTTCAAACCTTCTGCTTCCCTTTGTGAAATAAACCAACAGGTCAACAAATGATCCGACAGAGACGTTTACTCTTTAAATAGGTTTATTTATTTATCTTAAAATAGTTCT
This sequence comes from Semaprochilodus insignis, assembly GCA_034552555.1. Taxonomy (NCBI): domain Eukaryota; kingdom Metazoa; phylum Chordata; class Actinopteri; order Characiformes; family Prochilodontidae; genus Semaprochilodus; species Semaprochilodus insignis. The sequence goes on from JAVGWN010000290.1 coordinate 4,384, forward strand.
TTTATTCTACATACTCATCATTTAAAGGAAGTAGAGGACTCGCGGAAGCCAACAAAAAGAAGTATTAACACTTATTTTCCATTAATTTAAAATACTGTCCAAAAAAAGGGACAAAAATGAAGAAAATAACAAAGGAACAGGATTACTGGGAGAGTGTTTCAATCGCAGGTCAAACCTTTCAGTAACCACCGTATAACAATATCTATGATGACCACCCATTCAGCTGCCCGCTCTGTATTGCTATTCATAGACAACTATAGACGGCGACTGCTTTTTAACAATAACAATAATAATAATAATAATAATAATAATAATAACACACTTAAAGTTTGAAAACAACCAGTCAGACCAAATGATCAGCGTTTCCTGTACAGGACCTGTAGATTACAGCTCGTGTCACCCACCCTGATGGTCTCACTAGGTCAGAGTGGACGCAAACACAATGTTTTAATGGAAGCTGTGGTACCACAGCAAGTTCAGAACGTTCATGGATCAGTACGCTAACTCCACTCCAGCGCTGGAGCCTGTCTCACAAAGCAGGATCTGTTTAGCCAGCTAATCTTAGTTCAGTCTAACCCTCTCCCAGATGACTTCATACTAGGCTATTCTGCCATGGCAACTTGTGCTGCACATCTAAACCACACCAGCACTGGTTAAGAACTGGATTTCAGAACACCAGCAGACGTTAGACCAAACAGGGTCACTTCTCTGATGGACGTGGACCCCATCCTGGTGGCAGTGTTATTTATGCTGTTATAAATGCTTTTCTTTTGACCTTCATTTACACGACATCCTCCTTTTAAAAAAAAAAAACAGGCCGTTCGGCGTCATGCTTCACCCGAACAGCTGTTCGTAAACATCATGCTTTCTCCTGCAGAAGTATTAATCATAGCTCAAGTATCTAAACCTGGGGTCAACTGAGAAAGGTTTGGATGTATTTTTTGGAACCTGGTTATGAACCATGCTTTATGAGACAGGCCCCTTGTCATTAGTTTGTTGGTTTAGCCTTTACGGTGAACCTCAGATGTAAAATCCCAGACACTGCCACTGAAGAACTGTGCTTAAGTGCTGAAAGGACACCAAAGGGAAGTCCGGCACACTGACGCAAAACTGCTTTTTGATATCAAATTGGGAAGCAGCCCTGCAGTAGAAGAAAAATCATGAATGAAAAGTTTCATAAATCATGATCATGATGCTCTACAGTCTTTAATACACACGGGGTTACTATGCGTTCCTACATACCTGACAAAATGGCCAACATGTGTAGGTACAATATAGGAGTGTCCAGTAAACTGGGTTGCACAGATGCAGTAATAGTGTGCTGATGTTGTGGAGGAAGTTTTAAACAGGGAAAAAAGCCGTCCAGCTTCTATTAATGCATGTTGTTCAAAAATGGCCTGATGTCCAAAATCTACTAGCTAATTTCCCTTTATCACCAACCAACAATGAGAACCCTCAGTTGACAAGGTCCAATCAAACAGAGATGGTAGGGCATTTCTGAGAGCCAGAAAATGAAAGCAGTTTTACTTTGTGGGTCTCGAAAGATAAGAAAACAAAATAAGGTGAGTGGAGATGATTCATCCTGTTTACAAATCGGCAGGGTCCTGTTACATACAGTACTGTGCAAAAGTCAGAGACCAAACATTTATTTAATTTCAAGTCCAAATGGCAATTAAGTTGAAGTTATTCATTTTCAAGAGAGATATTTCTGAAGAGATATTAGATATAAGCTGATAAAGGGAAAAGTAAAGTAAGTGGGGGAAAAAAGAAGCATTATCAAAAAAAAAAAAAAAAAAAAAAGAAAAAAAAAAAGTGCCCTAACACCCACCTGGATGACCTGGTAGATCACCAAAACTGTACCTATCAGATAAACAGCACTTAAAACTTTCATCTGTGAGAGAGAGGAGAACAGCAAGCTCCACTCCTGCTTCAGATCTGAAAACACCTACAGGTGTTTCTGTCCATCCTTCTACGGTTAGGAGGAGGTGTAGCGGTCAAGAAACTCCTCACTGAGAAAAGGAGATACTAGACACATCAAACAAAGAAGCTGCTGGTGTTCTCAAAACAACAGACCGAGTTCAGACCTCAACATCACTGAATGCTAAACCAACTTCTAGCACTGAACTGAGGTGTGTCTGCAGATGTCTTTGAGAAACTGAAAGTGAGTCTCCTGAAATGAAGTCATAATAAAGGTAAAGAGTGGACACACTAAACAACGAAACAACAGAAACAATCTCTGTTGTTAAAAAAAAAAAAAAAAAGAAGAATAATAATAATTATACATATGTTTACTTGTTTCCTTATATGGGAAAAAATATGTAACATTAATGGCCAATCTGACTAGAAATTAAATAAAAGAGCAGCGGGCTTCTGCACAGTAGGATCATTGTGGTCATGCCTAGGTTCAGTATCTTCCTAATCCTCCTCCAAACCCATCCACACAAGCTCAGCCTGACAAGTGATCTTAAAGGGAGTAACATAAAGCAGGAGTTGCTTATGCCAAAGAAACTTGGTAACCAAAAATATCCTGTAAAGAACCACAACAAAACGTATTATGTCACTCCGATGCATGATACATTTCCCTTCTAATAAATGATTCATATTCAAGAGCGGCAAGAAAAAAAAACACACTTTAAATATCAATAGATACAGTCAATGGTGTTTTATAAGAAAGCAGGACGTAGCCAAAGCTAGAAATAGAGGAAAAAATCTTAAATTTGTTAGACTAGTATCAGTTACTTAAATATCTACTTTAAAAAACAGATTATTTGTATTAAAAAATTCACACACTGATTTTTTTTGAGGGGGGGAGGGGGGTAACAAGTTCCGTTGGCATAAAGGGCCACACTAACTGTATATTAACACAAGCGTGCCTGAAGACTGTTTCTAGTGCTCGAAACAGGAGCCGGCAGAGACCCACTGAAAAGCTCTCTCTCTCCCTTCATGCAGCAGCATTAAACAGTTTTGATAGTGAAAATCTCACTCACACAAAACGAACACTCACAGCCAAACAAAAGAAATCCTCTCCCTCATCCACACAAACATAAAAGCAGTCGGGCTATTGCTATTCTCAAGAGTAAAACCTGCTTGTTTTACCTTTTTTTTTGCACTATAACAGGTTTTAAAGCAGCTTTACAGCGAAAGTTTGTCACAAAACAGCATCTCAGAACAGGGTAGGGGACACCTGAGGCTAACGGCAGGTATGTATGAAGAGGAATCTGTGGTAAATTAGAAAAATGCTTCCACTACAGTGGAAAAAACCATGAAGTGCAATACAGATCACATTCTTCTTAGACAGTGACGGCAGGCATAATATGTGCCGAAGTGAAAAGCAACACACCCACTACACTGTTTTCACCGAAAGCACATGTGGATTTGAATAAAAACAAACAAACAAACAAACAAACAAACAAACAAACAAACAACAACAACAAAAAAAAGGAAACCTGAATTGAATACAAACCTTGAAATGTCATCACAGCCCAGCCACACTGCTTCCCACCATGCAGTACTTCAAACATAAACAGTCATAAGCATCATTCTGGGCACCCCAGTCAAGTTTTGTTCCATGTTGCGTTCTAAGTAAAAACATACACATCCTCTACAGAGAACACACTTTTTAAAGCATTATTACTGTTTATTAACCTAATTTCTGTGCAAAAGTTATGGCATCTTATATTTTATGTTTTTATTTTTTCCAATATGTTACACTTAGCAAATACACAGATACGTCTGCACTATAACACGCTAAAAAAGTCATATTTAAAAGTGTGCTCTCTGTAGAGCATGTTCTAGAAATGTTTATGTTATATTTTATTTAGAAAAATAACAACATGTAATTTGTGGATTGTATTCAATTCGGACAATAATTCAGGTATTTCAGATCATTTTCCGGTAAAGCGGTCATGCAATGTAAAAACAGTGCAGTGAGTGTTTTGCTTTTCATTTTGCCACGTATTCCGCACGTCATGTGCATTTCACACTTTCCATTGTAGTGACTGCATTTCAATTTGGCACATACTCCACCCCATAGGGAATTGGTGTATGTGACTGTTTAATATGTAGGACTGTTTGTGTGTGTGTGTGTGTGTGTGTGTGTTGGCCAAACTACTCAAAACATTTGAGATTTACCCTTGTAGTCCACCATCAGGAATCAAACAGCCAAATTTAATTGGGCATCAAGTAAAAAAAAAAACAAAAAAAAAAACATTTAATAAGATCATGACATATTCGGTGATATAATGTCCCTCTGTATCCACATTTAGTGGCCACTGGGTGTGTCTATACCTGTAGCTTTGATTGCATCAGTCATAATTTCAGCTGTGACGTCTGCACTGGATACACGTGTTGAACATTGGAAATGGTTACGCTCAGCAGACGCTAAAGAATACCTTGTCTCATATCCTTAACCTCCTAAAAGTAAATGACTGGCTTGTACTTGAAGCTTATTTCCACAAATGCGAGTGATGGTTCCACAGACTTAGCAACCACTAATGCTCACAGAAATCAAGATTAGTCCAATAACACACTTAAGATGGCAGAGTGAGCATTCTCACTCTGTTTAGCTCAGTTCCACTGCTGGCAAGGTTCCAGAAACAACCCGCAGATATTTAACTCGGAGAAACTAAGAGAGGGATAAATTTCGAAATGTTTTAAGACACTCGGGCCAACAGTATGTGCATGAATGCATAGAGTGTATGCAAGATCACAGCAGGTATCTGTGCCTGTCTTCATCCAGTGTCAGATCTACCACCTCTGGGGGTGGGGCCCAGCCAGGCTGGGCAGAGACTGCTGTCCAGGAGGGCGGGGCTCTCTGCTTCCATGACGACAGAGACTGGATTACGCCACCTCTTGGAAACCTACACGAAGCACTGGAGGAACGACAACAAAACAGGAGGAACGTCAGTGAACATTTGGTCATGAACTAATAAAGCACATTCAAAACACTCACGGTTAATAGAGCACATACAGTGTCAAACGGCAATCCAACACGGGTACCAAAAACAGAAGAGTTAGTCTCTTCATCGCTTAGAATTATAAACAGGCTGCTTTTATTACTGGGATTAAGACTGATATATGCAAATGAGCTCAGCCCTGATTAGCTGCCCTGTACTGTCCAGGCTGAAGCACTCCTTATAGCTTCATTACGAATGGACAGGGCTATATGGTTCACAGAGAGAGTCAGAAAGAAGAAACGCTCTGGCACGGCTTCATGGAAGAAATAGGTTATATATTTTAATGCAACATCAAACTATATCAATATAATCGGTATTGTCTCTTACTGCATCTCATCTGAAACAAACATCTGAACATAAGCTCAACGAGCAAAACAGTAACCACCTTGGGTGCTTAAGCTGCAGGTGGCGCTGCAGGAGGATGATGGGGCTATAAATCCCTGCGGGGTGTGAGTGACGGGATCCATAGATTGGGAAGAGGTGCTACAGTACGGTGAATGTCTCGTTCCATGTGTGGTAAATGGCTCCAAAGCAGATGTTAATGATTGGCTAAAAGGAGTGACTGCATTTGGGCATGCCAAAGACCATAGTGTGAAGGAAGTAGCTGAGTCTGCAGGTGTATGGAAGCGTACAGTCATACGGGTCTACCAGCAGTGGCACAAATCCCAGTCTACAGGGAATTCTCCGTGGAACTGTGTCAGGAAAGGCATCCACCAAATTTGGCCCAACTGCACAATTCTGTGATGCAGCAGTGTCTGAACATTGATGTGGCCTACATCCAGAAACTTGTCATGGAAAATCCAATCACACTGTCTGTTTCAGTCATAAGTGACTAATTTTTTGTCCGGTGAGCTCATCAATATACCTTAAAAATCAGTATACCGCCCAGAATTCTGCTTTCCATGATAAGGGTCTTTTAAAGTATGTTACAGCACCCCATTATGTATTCGACCAGTGGGAATCTTATATACTTCTAGAACTCTGAACAACGGATCAATCATAAAAACAGACAGATTTAAACTTCGGAGAGGCTGTAAAAACACAAGCAATGTACAGTAACTGCATAAACTGCAACTTTTGATGAATGAGGAATTACAGTATTGCTGGTCCAAGCATTTTATCTGATACCATTTCTTCATAAATCTAATTTAAAACAAACCTCAACTTACATACGGCGTGTTGTGAAGTCATATCTTTTCCATATTACCCACCCCTATGCTGCATAACTCACTTCAAGCAGAAAGCAACACAAAACAAAGGGTGTGACCAACCTGGCATTCTCCTGCACGCCAACGATCTCTACTTCACTGTCAGTAGACGCCAGACTCACCTGTGGAGGCTCCGCTTCTACTGGACCTACAGTGAAACCACAAGGGATAACAGTTACCAACTTGATACATAATGTAAATAACCCCTGAAATTAAACATGATTCAAAATTAACCCTTGTGATTTAAGAGGCGGACATATGGATGAGCTGGATTAGGAAGCGCACTTTGCCAGATGACAGAGGTCTTGACGTCTGTCCTGGTCATGAGATCCTGGTCTTTGTCCTGTTGTACCCTAGCATCGCACAGTTTAGCATGTTCTCCACCCCACACGTCCCACAGTTCCCCTGCACTACACAGTTTCACCGTTTTCCTGATCTAACACCCCACACATGTTAAATTATTACCACCAGAACAATTTCAAACACCAATAAGACATTTTCCTCCATTGGACTCTTCAAACAACCATCTGTAGCCGTGCAGGCTGAAGCCCAGGTGGACGCTGTATGCTGCCAGAGAGAACGCCGTTGTTCAAATAAAACGTTTAAAGAGAAACCTTTAGCGCCTTCAGCAGACTACACTGGACTGTGCTTGTGGAGGAACCGAAGATAAATCAACCAGCAGCAAACTGAGAAAACAACAAAGCCGAGCAATCCTTCACTGTAACAAGAGTCCACCTACTTGAACGAGAGCGAGGGGCTACAATCACAGAGAAACCCCTGATAGTATATACACTTGTGATGAGACCTGAAAACTTCATTCGCTCTAAAACTGAGCTCCCTCAGTGGAAAACGCGACTCATGTTCAGGTTGTGTTAATAAACAGAATGCATACTGATGAAGTCTTTGGACGTAATTGAGCAACTGGGACAAAAGTGATTAATCAATTAACACGAAACGCAATGCGGTGTTAACTAGGGATGCACCGATCCGATATTAGGATCGGATATCGGCTCAGATATGAATAAAATTGGCTGGATCGGGTATTGATAATTAGGCCAATCCCCACTCTAATTCGTTTGCGATGTGTGCTATGCCATCAATATCATGTCTGGGGGGTGCCTGTAGATGTAACGGGGAACTGTCGCACCTCAGCGAGGCTCAAATCGTGGTCACTGTGATCACAGACCAGCGTGCTATGAAGTGAGCTAACAGTTCCCTGGCAGAGTGGACTCAAACTTCAAAACGCGGAACAAACAAACCAAGACCGCCAGGAGGAAAAACTGGCGTGCTCAACAGAGCGAAACAAAACTGTTTCCTCAAACGAAAAGGAAGCTCACAATGAAACCTCCTAACGCCCGACTCGAAAATAAGAGTAAGCTGTACGAGTAGGCTTAGGAAATTTCGGTTTAAGTCAATCCTGGTGTCTTACGTCGCTCCAACATGGTGAAGTATACGGTTTATTCATTCAAAAATGGGATCAGATCGATATCAGGTAGCGACAGATATGCGAAGTTTGTGTGTCAGTGCTGGTATCGGAGCTGGAAAAGCTTGATCGGTGCATCCCTAGTGTTAACCACTGCAATAGTTTGGCTTCTCTTTGGCTTTAATAAGCTATGAGTGAGAAATGACTCAAATGAAAGACAGTCATGCTTTTGTAACTACATCTGACTTCTAAACACTTACTCTGCCCCAAATCCCAAATCAAAGACTGAGCGCCTCTACTAGCCGTCATCTGCTGCCAAGTGTGAGCACGTGTCCTACACCACAGCCTTTCGGTATCTCTCTTTAACTGACCTGAGAGAGTGTGAGGCTGCTGCTCCTGTTCTGAGTGTGTGTCTGAGATGTCGTAGTGCCCAACAACTGCAGGACCCACTGCAACAAACAATTATGTACTTCAGTTAGGTTTACATCAACAGCCACTGCCAACAGCAGCAGGACATTGTTCATGCTGTTGTTGTAAAATCTCAAACTTATCTCAAATTTAGCTTCAGATACATAGTTTTTAAAAGTTACATTTAATATAGAATTAAACTTACCATTCAGTCAGTCCTATCAGCAAACGATATCATATACTGCTCTATTATATACAGTATATATAAATACAAACACACACCCACACACTCCTTCTTTCTTTTTTTATATTTTGGTGGGCACTGATCATGACCCGACATTTATTTATTTATTTATTTATTTCTGACCAATTTATATTAGTCTTTTTCTAATATCCTTAAAGCTCACACTGGTTCATGAATGCCTATGGCCTAAATGAACCCATGGAACTAACTGGCTCATTTCCAGTCATTACTATTAGCCGAACATTGTAACAGACGTACCACAATTTGCTCCTTAATGAGCCAATCATGGAATCAGGCGCCTATTTAAATTGCATATTAAACACAGTGCTACAGCTCGACAGGACAGATAAGGCAGCAGCCTTCAAATGCCAATTACCCGACTCATCTTTTATCAGCAAAGCAGCTGCACAGAATTTGGGCCGATTCCAACTGCACACGCTTTTCTTTTATATTAGTTATGATTCACATATAAGGTTTCGTTCCGACAGCAGGTATATGAAATACATACGGGGATACTTGTTAGCGGGAGTCGTGAGTTTGCGTTAAGAGCAACCTTAACTAAGCTGGACACACACTGTGAAAGATGCTGGACGCTGCCGAACACATTTGCCCGTCACTGATATAAAGGCAGAACCGTAACAGCCAGTTTGTTCGTATGTAACACAGAGCACATGGACAAAAACACAGATGACATCTTCCATTTTAATGTTGATCAGGCACTCACACATGGCATTAAATGGATCCTAATACTAAGAAACTAATCAAGTAATAAGAAAACTCATTTGCATCCTGCAGTCCACTCACTCGTTCAGTTACATGTTAAAGAGGCTCGTTCCCTGTTAAGAGGAAAACTGTCAACTGTAAACTTTCATCTTTTAGCCCTGCCGTTAAGAGTGTGTGTGTATATATGTGTGTGTGTGTGTGTGTAACTAAAAGGAGTGGGAACCTCACAATTATTAATTTAGAGTGTACTAAAACCTTAATCCATAAATCCTTAATCCATCTCCAATCTAATTTCCATAGTCGATATTGACGTTCCCGCGGTTGGCTGCAGCTACGCCCACTTTGTTTTAAGCTTACATGCTTTTGTTTGTAACTGAGGCCTTTCACAAACACATATTAAACACTGTAACACTGAGTGACACCACCGTTTCCTCTTTAAATGAATGGTTTTTAAGGTTCTAAAAGGCGGTACGTTTTGTACTACACCCTTGTGTACTGTAAACTGGCCATCTCAGGACCGGGTTGAGGACCACTGAAACCATGAAGTATTATATTCCCCATAAGCTCATCTAAAACCATCGGGGCAGTCCAAACTCTACTACAGGGTCGAGCGGCTAAACATTTTTGCCAGTCTGATTAACGTAAACATGGATCCCAAAGCCGGCTTTAAATTGACCAACATTCATATTTCAGTCAGTTTATTATCAAATGACAAATGTTTGAAATGCACTCCATAAACTTCTACATTTCGGAACCTTTAGTCTGTGAGCACAAGCAGGAAGCCTGAACTGAAAATCTGACTGATGTAGTAACAAAAGGAGGTAACCAAAGGAGGTGGAGCTTCCTCGTAATTTGGAAAACCGTCAGTCGAAAGCAAAACAACAAAAAGCGCTGCCAAAGTCGCTCGCTTCACTCTGCGCTGAAGGCCTGTGTGTGTGGGTGTGTGTGTGTGTGTGTGTGTGTGTGTGTATACGCGTGCGCGTGCATCTGCTGATCTACTGTATCTTCAGTTTGATGCTAGCTTAAACGTGTATGTAAGTTAACAGTAGGTAAGTTATGTTAGTACTAACACCACAGTGTTGCTATTCATGCACTACCGCTTCATGTATTTCAGCTCATTACATGCATGTGCTGTAATAGAACAAACTTAAGAACTTAAACCGATAACTAAACCCAAATCAAACCAAACCACAACAAACAGTTCTTTGGTCGATCTTTCAGACACTAAAAAAAAGTCCAAGTCCATTCCAGCATAAGCGTAGGGCTGTGGGCAGTAACCCGCCTCTACCGGGACGTCACGAGGTGTCCGAGTGTCTGTGGAGCTGGTGGGGTATGACCTGTCCCATCAGACACCAGAGCTGGTATGAAGACAATTCAAAGAGTTCCTCAAGGCACACACACTGAGGAGCACACTCCTGAGAGGAGGTATAGAGGGGCATGTGTGAGAATGAATGGAGAGAGAGAGAGAGAGAGAGAGA
>JAVGWN010000291.1:0-12264 GCA_034552555.1 Semaprochilodus insignis
GCTGACCACGGTGCCTCCACACACGGATTCGTTGGTCGTCTCCACCAAGACTAAAGCGGGACTCGTCACTGAAGATGACCCGCTGCCGTTCTGAGTCACTCCATGACAGTCTGGTACGACACCATTGCAGTCTTTGGTGACGGTGACGTGGTGTTAAGGACAGTCGTGGTAACGGTCTGTGTGCATGTAGTCCTGCGTGGTGCAGCCGTCTGCCAATGGTCCTGCACTAACAGGATGACTCATGGAGGACACCACTGCTCGCTGGATGTCTGTAATCGTGGTTGTTGGGTCAGTCAGGTAGGAGATAAGACCCGTCCTGGCTTACGTCACATGCGTGGCTGAGCTCGAAACTTGAATCATTAGTATGTCTCACCATGTCAAACCTACACACCAAGGTTCACTCCTGTGGGCTGACTCCTTCTGGGTGCAGCTGTTTGTGCAACTACTCTTTTGACAATGAGTGTGTGTGTATATATATAAATATGTCAAACAATGTACAGAGGTGTGAAACAGTATTTGCCTGTCCCTCGATTTCTTCTAGTTCAGCTAATTGGTCACATTATAATGTTTCAGATCATCCAAACTTATTTAAAAAAAAGATAAAGAAACACGAGCGCAGCTTTTAAATGACCATTCCATTTATTGAAGCGGTTCAGAGGTGGACATGGACTGTTGTATAACCCAACTGAGCTTGAGCTTTAGGTCCCGAGCTGACGGCCGGACATTGTCCTTTCTGATCGAGAGCAGAATTCATGGTTCCATCAGTTACGACACGTTGTCCAGGTCCTGCAGAAGCAAAGCAGCCCCAGACCATCACACTACCACCACCATGCTTCACTGTTGGTATGATGTTCTGATGGTGGAATGCGGTGTTGGCTTTACCCCAGATGTAAAAAAGCTCCCCTTTGACTCAGCAGTCCACAGAATATTATCCCAAAAGTCCTCTGGGTCTTCTGGATGTTTGTTGGTGAATATGAGACGACCCTTTGAGTTGGTCAGCAGAGGTTTTGAACCTTGTGAGTCTCCCACAGAGGCCGATTCTGCCCAGCATCTTTCTTACTGTGGAGTCATGTATATTAACCTGACCTGCAGCTCTACAGATGATTGCCTGGGCTCTTCTGTGACCTCCTGGATGAGTCCTGGATGTGCTTGCGAAATTCTGGTGGGCCAGACACTTCTGGGAAGGTTCCCCACTGTTCCGGGTTTTCTTCATTTGCAGATGACGTGTCTTACTGGGGTTCTCTGGAGTCCCAGAGCCTCAGCAATGACTTTGTAGCCCTTTCCAGACGGTGTATGTCTACAGAGCGCTGCATCACATGCTCCTGTTTGAGAACTTCTAGCTGCTTCACATTACCAGACAGGTTCTATTTAAGTGGTGTTCAGCAGGTCTGGCAGCGATCATGTCTGGGTGTGGCAGGGGGAGGAACAGCTGACCAGCATTTTACCTTCAGTGAATGAAATCGTCATTTAAAAGCAGCATTCTGTGTCTGTTTGGGTTCTTTATCTAATATCAAAAATAGTCTGATGATCTGAAACCGTACTACTGCAAACCCTTACTAGGCACCCGAACACACGTCACCTCATGAGTGGTCAGCGGCCGGCCGTCCCGTCTCTTGGAGTCGAAGCGCCCGTAGATGGCGCTGTACTTGCGGATCTCCTCCTCTCTCTGCGGGTCGTCCTCGCTCAGCTCGCAGAGGTGGCTGATCGTCTGGCTCAGCTTCTTGTTTCCACGGAGGCGCCCCTTCACCTCCGCCGGGTCGCTCTTGGCCAGTGTGGGGGCCAGCCTCTGCACGCACTCGGACACGCAGCGCAGGACAGCCGGCTCCAGCATCTCGGACGTCTCTCCGGTCCAGCATGGGGAGCAGGCTGAGGTGGGGGAAGGGCTTTCGGATGCTGCCCGGGGGGAGGAGCTCGGGGAACCTGCCCCACCCCTTGCACCACAAGGGCTCAGACTCCAGGCACTGGTTTCTGTAGGTCGCTTCTGTCCCACGCTGTAGACACTGGGTGAACCTTCACAGGTAGAAGTACAACAGTGAATATGCTGTACGCTCTACAACAGTCCTAGCAATGTCTTTTAGGAGTTCCAAATGTCTGTGTTTACAAACCGTTATACCACCGTTAGCTTAGCGAACTACTGGAATCCCTCAGGCATGCTAGCAGAGCTTAGCGCTATCATAGACATGGGTCATGTTTTGACTGAGTTTTGGCTCAAATGGACATATATGTTCCCATCATGCCTAGTTCCCACTGTACAAGCCTCTGGAGGCAGTGTTATGATCTGGGGGGGGGTTTAGATGGTCAGGCCGAGGCTCAGCAAATGAGGTCAGTTGACCACCTGAATGTACTGACTGACCAGATTATCCCATCAGTGGATTTGTACTTCCCTGATGGTACTGCCATATTCCAGGGTGATAGTCAAGCTCAGATTAGGGAAGACTGGATCAGGGATCACGAGGAACCTCCTGCAACCATGAACTGACCACCACAGGGTCCTGACCCTAACCCCATTGGAGGTCTTTGGAATGTGCTGGAGAAGACTTTCCGGAGTGGTTTGGATACAAGATGTTGGCCAAAACATGACTGTTAACTGGTAATGGAAGTTAATACAACAAGATCCTTTCTACTGGTCAGTTATCGCCGGATTTAAACCCAGTGCAGGAGGTAACTGGACGTTTCGGACCATGTAAAGGACTATGTAATTCTACACCAGTGTAAAACACCATGAGGTCTACTCCTAATGTCCGACTTCATATCGGCCTCCCTTACCTTCTTGAAGCTTGTAGACCGGTATACTGCAGGCAGGAAGTGATGTCAGAGGCTGGTCGAACAGGGCAGGGTTAGTGACCCAGTCTCGCAGGGCCTTCTGTAGTCGGCGCACGTGCAGCGGCTTGGTCGCCATGCCTACCAGAGCCATGATCTCAAGGAACTCGTCCTCGGCGGCCTCGCACAGCTGCCGGACGTCATCGCCACCCTGCTGGACGAAAGCGGCATAGTAGCACAGCAGGTTGGCCCTCTGCAGGACACGGTACAGCTGCAGCTCCCCAACAGACCGGGGCATCAAGACCGACATGGCTAGAGTGAGAGAGAGAGAGAGGCTGGTCGTATGATATGGGCTGAAGGGTTGCCATGTCTACAACACACATATAGACATTTTATTGACTGTCGAATCTACCAGTGAACCTACACGTGTCTTCTGAGTTTATTTGGAATGCTGAAGATTGGAAAATCTGGTTTTCTTTGGGGGACAATTTTTGCCTCACAGCGCCCTGCAGCATGTATCCCTCCACCATGAATGGAGTTTAAGGCTGAAATCTTCTCCAGACTATCATAAACAGTGTCCCATTTCATGTGAGAGAGCTTTTAGAGGTGGACGCCTGGTTCGCATCACCACCACTGTGAAGAGTTCTGACACGGTACGCTTATCTAGAACACAACGTTTCACACCATGACTCTGTTTACATCTTAGAACATTAATTATGCAGAAATTTGTAATCATTGGAGGACTTGCCCTTTAAGCATACAGACCACCGTCACCACTTTAGGGTCTATTACATAAAGAGCTAAACAATACATGAACCCCCTCAAACAAACAAACAAACAAACAAACAAACAAAAACACTACACACACCAGCCATGGTGGCAGAGCGCATGCTGGAGTGCACACGCCCCCCGAAACTACACATACACAGAAGCAACAGAGTAACCCTCCTAAACAGTGTGCACCCCTCCAGATGATCACCCCGTGTTTTGCACTGACCTGCTCGCGCTCACTCGCCGGTCCTCCGTCAGGCTGTAGCTCACTGTGTGTGTGTATATGTGTGTGGTGTCCCCCGCGCACGCTCCTGCAGCTCTTCACTGTCTGCGTGCGCGTGTGTGTGTGTGAGGGATATTCCGTTCCGTTGCTACTTCGCTCTCGTCACTCCCACGCGGCTGCCTGACGCAAATCCCCGCGTGGGCGGCAGCCCAGAGCGCGAGGCGAGGAGGGGCCCTGTGCACAATTAGGATCACCATTAAATTAACATCTTAAACCCTTTATTACTGACATTTAATAACCTGTTCACTACTGGAATATTAAAATTAAAAACAAACTTAGACTGACAGGAATCTGGAATAATTCAAAATAAATCAACAACAAAAATCTAAAAAAGTTCTATTTATAAAATACAAAAATAACACAAAATATGAACTATAATATAAATACAGTCACATACAAAATCGGATTCCTCTATCTGACCAATAAATTCACAGAAAAACCCATCGCGTAAATGCACCTCAAAACTCTATCTTCATCCCCCTTCTCAGCTTTTTCTTTGCTTTAGCTGAAAATGAACATACGTCATTTAGAAGGTGAAAAATATTTAAATTCTTCAATCCATCAAGCATGTAGTGCTAGCAAAATCAGAGTGAGGGTATACACGCGGTGAGAGATCTGAGAGAAATCAGAGTGAGGGTATACACGCGGTGAGAGATCTGAGAGAAATCAGAGTGAGGGTATACACGCGGTGAGAGATCTGAGAGAAATCAGAGTAAGGGTATACACGCGGTGAGAGATCTGAAAGAAATCAGAGTAAGGGTATACACGCGGTGAGAGATCTGAGAGAAATCAGACTGAGGGTATACACGCGGTGAGAGATCTGAGAGAAATCAGAGTGAGGGTATACATGCAGTGAGAGATCTGAGAGAAATCAGACTGAGGGTATACGCGCGGTGAGAGATCTGAGAGAAATCAGAGTGAGGGTATACACGCGGTGAGCAAACAAAACCACAGCGCTGAAAATGCAAGGAAAATGGCATTCCATGAAACAGGCCTGGGAATACACTCATGCACACATGAGTTATGACTGTTATTTAAGTTTAACTATGAGCCCTTTAGCCAATCAGGCGTCCGGATACTTGTAGATGAGTTCACTGGAAAGCTGCAGAACGCAGAAATGTGAACGCTGCAGAAGAGTCTGAGTGCGGAGTGAGGCTTAGTAATTTCCTGAAATGGTCTGAGTAGGTTTAAGCTGACTGTGCGCTTTAATGGGAAGCCAGGACTGTTAGCACACCGCATCCAGAACGCTCGACCTGAAAGCAGTGGAGAGCAGAACTGCTGCTCACGCTAACCTACATCAGACCTCCAGCAGCTCTCTGGTCACGTCTCTGCAGCTACATGCTAAACCACATGAGCTACAACACAAGGCCACACCAGCAAGCCAGTCCTGCACACGGTGACCTCATTCTCTTAAAGGGCCCATAGCCTACGTTTTTCTACCTGTGGTCCACTAATGACCATTTTCAACTAAACAGTGTCAATCACTTTGATTACATCTCAAATACTCAGTTATGCTGAAATCCCCCTTTCACTCAAAGAAATAAGAGTGCTAGAATATCAGGCAATAGGACAAATTCACATTACATCACAGCAGCAAGGAACATTACTTCCAGGTGGATAACGCGGGCAGCGCTGCACTGATACAACAGGATTTTGTAGCAAATCCAGAGAGCCATCTAACCAGGATACTGGAAACAGATTAATAACAGATTAATAACTTCATATTGTAGTGTGGTGCAATTACACCAGACTCACCTGTACCTGCAGAGTTTAATGTAGAAATATTCACTGTGTAAAGATGTTTATCCACATACACACTGCACAAACAACAACCCAAACAGGAACCAACTGAACTTACGGTTCTAACGTTGTTCCACCTGCTCGAGAGACAGAACCATTAAAATCACCATGGTTAACCATTTTTCTGCTCATTCTATGTCACTTTAAAGCAGCTAACTAGGCTAATTAGCTAGCTAGCTAACTTACTTGTTGATGAACTTATTGGCTCAAATGAATCGGTATATTGTTCTACTCTGCGCACAGACACACACACACACACACACACACTACATGTACACAAAACCGTGTGGAGAATCAACACAGCTTTTATTTTCCTCTGTCGAGTGTTAATTTGAGCAGAAACACTCGTTCTGTGGTCGCTAGCATAAGCGCTAATAGCGTTAGCCCCTCCTAGCTGGTGTCCTGATGTAGTAATGCTCTCTACAGAGTAATAACTCTAAACATACGGATCAGAACATCATCACACCGTCCTAGTTTACACTCTGGAGCTCTTATTGGAGTATGATAGTGCTGGTGGAACTTCATCTTCATCTGGAGAGTAAAGGATTCACTAAACTGGGATTAGCTTCAGCTGCTAATGTTAGCAAACACAGAGGATCCTCAGTGAGGCTAATACAGCAGCTCTACCTGCTTTAGAAAGCTGGAAAACGGGAAAAACAGAAGTAAGTCCATTACATAGTCTGGAATATTTAAGATTACAGCCTCAAACACAATGTAATCTGACTGTTATTGACGATGTTTTATCTGTTATGATTGAATTTATTGTAGATTGTAGTATGAATTGAGCCACTTCCATTCTAACTGGGTGTGAGTTATACACCTGAAGTGTCCTGAAGCTCTTTGTCTATAAACAATAAGGAATTTTTTTCTATAATAGAAGTCACACCCTTCTCCTTCGTTGTCTGATGGTGATTTTTAACAGGCATGACCGCAACCCTGGACACGACCAAACAAGGAATAGGACGAGGGAGACGGAGGGAATAACGAAATGAGAGAAATGAGAGAAAGAACAAGATTCTTTTAATGCTCTGAGCCTATCAGGGTGAGTCAGGCATCCCATCCTACGCAAACCGCCTACACCCTGTCACCTACACAGATGTGCGCTCTCTCTCTCTCTCTCTCTCTCTCTCTCTCTCTCCTTGTTTTTCCTCGTCCGTGTGCGTGAGCCCTGGGCACACTGTGCGTTTATGTTTATAATGCTGTGCACATATGTCACCAGGCTGGAGATCCATCCCTGCTGAGCGGCAACCAGCGTTATACTGCCTAAGTCGTTTTGCAGCGGGTGCTGTTATTCCAGCATGTGCATGGAGGCCACGCTTACCGAGTGACTCAACTGACATCATTTAACATCTTTTAACGCACCTCAGGACAAAGACGCAGCATCTTCAAAGGGCAGGAAATGTGACACGCGTCAGCTATCTACTCATCTGGCTTCCTTATCTGGGCCCCTTGTGGGGGAGGTGGAGGCTAGCATAGTTCATACAAATCACGATATGCAGATAGAGGAGTCGAAGTTCCAGGAGTGAGCTGGAGCTATACTCTAAAGAGCAGCAGATCTCCAGAAGAGCTCTAACGGGTAATACATCTCCAAAGGCTGGTTAGAGATTAACTCTACTGTAGGTGTTGAAGACCTGCAGAAATTGGTCGAAGATAACGTCCATTGAAGTGAAGTAGATCTCCACAGATGGGTCAGTGCTAAACACTACTGAAAAGAAATAGATCTCCAGATATTGGTTGAGCTGAAGTCCACTGAAGGGTCGTAGATCTCCAGACATGGGTTAGTGCTAAGAACTGCTGAAGGGTCATAGATCTCCAGAAATGGGTCAGTGCTAAACACTACTGAAAGGAAATAGATCTCCAGATATTGGTTGAGCTGAAGTCCACTGAGGGTTAGTAGATCTCCAGACATTGGTTGAGCTGAAGTCCACTGAGCGGTAGTAGATCTCTAGAAATGGGTTAATGTGTAACACTACTGAAGAGTAGTAGATCTCCAGATATTGGTTGAAGCTGAATTCCACTAAAGGGGAGCAGATTTCCAGGTCCATAAAGACTGGTTGGGTGAGTTTGGTGTGGAAGACCTTGAGTGGCACTGAAAGAGCCCTGACCTCAACCCCACCCAACACCTATGGGATGAACTAGAATGGAGACTGTGAGCCAGGCCCTCTTGTCGAACATGAGTACCTGACCTCACAAGTGCTGTTCTGGATGAATGGGCAAACATTCCCAGAGACGCTCTCCGGAATCTTGAAGAAAGCTTGGATGTTCCACACCTGGATGAAGCCACATTGATGTAGCATTCTCGTTTTTCAGTGTGATGGTGACTTTAACAGCACCCTGGGAAATCACACATCCTTTACCGATAATCAGATTAGTAGGTAACTTTGCATGGCTCAGTGCTAGAACGCAGCTGCTGACCTTCTCAGACCCATATGTGTGTAGGCGAGGGAACAGCGAGCGAGAGGGAGAGAGACACCCAGCCTTGACAACAGTCCTTCTGTAATTAGCTTATACATTTTCTACCCCATTTCTATCTTCGATCATCTTAACTGCTCCACACTTCCTGCAGAGTTTACCGCCAAGCAATTTCTGAGGGTCTATCAGCCTCTAGTGGACTTGAGCTCCATCCCATTTCAGTAGAGTTTAACTGTGACCCATTTCAAGAGATCTACCAGACTCCAGTAGAGTTTAGCTCCAACCAATATCTAGAGATCTGTTAGCCTCCAGGAGAGTTTAACTGTGACCCGTCTCAAGAGATCTACCAGACTCCGGTAGAGTTTAGCTCCGAACAATTTCCAGAGATCTATATGCCTCTAGTGGAATTTAGCTTCAACCACTTTCTGGAGATCTACTAGCCTCCAGTAGAGTTTAGCTCCAACACATTTCTAGAGATCTACTCATCTTCAGTAGAGTTTAAAACCAAACCATTTCTGGATATCTACTAGCCTCCAGTAGAGTTTACCTGTGAGTCATTTCAAGAGATCTACCAGACTCCGGTAGAGTTTAGCTCCAACAATTTCCAGAGATCTATATGCCTCTAGTGGAATTTAGCTCCAGCCACTTTCTGGAGATCTACTAGCCTCCTGTAGAGTTTAGCTCCAATTACACTGTAACACATTAAAGCATCTGAAAGCACTGCATGAAGAGTTATAGACCCTGAGAAAGAAAGAAAGCAAAATCAAATGTGTAGAAATGAAGGAATCTGGAGGGTGAAGAAGTGATCAAACAGTTGCACGTTGTTTGGAGGTGGAACACGTGACCACCTTGTTTGAAAAGCTGCAGTCGTTTTCATGTGGTAATTACTGTGCATAGGCTTTTTCTGATGTTTTAGCTCCTCAGGACTCTTGAGAATAGGCTCCACCCACTGCTCCGCCCACTTGTCCCCACAAAACCCTGACACAGCGAATCCCAAAAAAAACTATGCACCATTTACTGCCGACGGAAGCCAAACGAGCTTTGAGCCGGGAAACCTTTGGAGAAAAGTGCTTCGACATAAAAGTGACTTTTTATATTCATATGCATTATTTACAGCATAAACATCCAGAACCAGAACCTGTTTCCCCCCCGGATCTTCCCCCAGTCTCGCAGTCTCCTTACTCACGCCCTCACGCTGTCCTCATTCCTGTAGGCCTTGTGAACCGCCCGCCTTCACAGCTCGAGGAGGGGACCGGTGACCATTTTGGGCAGATGGACTCAAAGCTGAAAGAGCAACATTACAGCAGAAGGGGAATTCCAAGGGGTTAGCATGGAAAACAGAGTCATTCCGAGGGGTTTGCTATGGAATTCTCTTCACAGTGGAGGTGAAGGTAACCAGACGTCCCCCTCTAAAAGCTCACTCACAGAAAGTTCCTACATGAGGTGGTTCTGAATACGCTGCCTGATGTCTGAGACGCTGTTTATGATAGTGTGGAGAAGATTTCAGCCTTAAACTCCATTCATGGTGGAGGGATACATGCTGCAGGGCGCTGTGAGGTCAAATAGTCCNGGTAGGCATGCAGTTAGCACCATGCTAATCGGTGGGGTATTAGCTTCCTTTATTATTAGCTAGCTACATTTGCATCATAGCAAACATGCATATCTCTGGCAGACCACATATGGACTGAGAGGTTCTTCCTAATGTCCATATAACCAAATAACCTAAACACAGTCGTTCACAGTGGTGGTGAAGGTAACCAGACGTCCCCCTCTAAAAGCTCCCTCACAGAAAGTTCCTACATGAGGTGGTTCTGAATACGCTGCCTGATGTCTGAGACGCTGTTTATGATAGTGTGGAGAAGATTTCAGCCTTAAACTCCATTCATGGTGGAGGGATACATGCTGCAGGGCGCTGTGAGGTCAAATAGTCTCCCAAAGAAACTTAGTATTTCCAGGTTTTCCAGATTTTCCATCATCAACATTCCATATACACTCAGAAGACACGTGTAGGTTCACTGGTGGTTTAGATAATCAATAAAATGTCTATATGTGTGTTGTAGAACATGGAGAACCCTGGTTCCCATCACCACCACTGTAACGAGCATCTGAACCATCTCACACCAAACCCGCTCTCCATGAGTTCCCCATTAAAGTCAATGAGATTCTACAATGGAGCATTTCTATTGGTCCATTCATTATACAACATTCCCAGAGTGTAACGACCATCAGGGTTTTTTTGGGAAAATGGGAACATGCTATTCTACTCCGATTACTATCCTGAATTTTCCATGCTCATTGCATCTTCAGGAAGAGGCCAACACCGGTACAGGCTGTAGGAGGTGCACCACACTTCAGTTTCTGCTCCGTCATGTTCTCCTAGCCAGCTGAACCTCACACTGCCAAACTCACTCATGTGGCTTCACTGAGGCAGCAGGCCAATGGGGTCAACACCACAAGCCCACAGACCCTCCGGAGAAACTTTTCCATGACCTGGATGGTAGCATCAGCACCGTTCAGGCTGAAAACCCCTCGGGCTGGGAAAAAAAAGACATTCCTGCGTTCCTGCATTCCTTCACAAGTTATTTTTACCCTGTAGTTTTGCACAAAGCAAGCACACATGGTGCTCGTTCCAGGCCGAACTTTGCCCGAGAGCTTGAACTTCGCAGGCCGACTGTATCGGCCTTGTTCTGCGGAAGGCAGCAAGCCATAAGCACAAGCGTGAGAAATCCACAACAACAAAAATCCCACTCAAAAATTCCTTGGAAACACCGGATTCCCGAAACCTTTGGCGTACGCCTCCCACTTGTAGTGAGTAAGGTGTTTCACATACTAGGATTTCCCAGCACTCTGGATAACGTGGCCAAATATGACTTTGTGTTATCATAATTCAGATCTGGCTTATGGGAACAAGCGGCTAAACAGTGTATTAGTTTAGTCTATAAACAGAAACAACAATTCTGAAAATCGGCCATCAGACGTATCGACCTGTATGGAACCTCAGCATTACACATTCCAGAAATACATATGAAATTTTAATGGTAGTATATTTTTGGAGCATGGCCATAATTTTGTGCCATGGTCTTTTGGAAGCTGTACTGTGTGAACATTGATTAAATATGTGAAATGTATAACATGTGTAATATATAACATGTAACATGCAAGTTCTTCAAAAGCTCCAAAAGCTTGAGTTTAGGCCTAACTGGGCGTAAAGTTCCATATGTTATTTGTCCTCTTACGCCGCCTGATCAGTTCGACAGAATTCCCGATTTTATATCATTTTCATGATTCATCATTAGCAACAATATCATTCCACCATTAAACAATCCCTGTGGTGTCACCCGATCCTGACTGCTAGCCTAGCCACTAAGCTAAAGGCTAATAAACACAACTAGGCCATCATTAACAAACTCTCACATCAGTTGTGTGCTAACTAGCCTTTAGCTTGTTGTTTTGTGCTAACTAACATTTTCCTCCCACCTTTAAGATACATTATGAGATGAGGGGTTTCCTAGTCACGCTCCAGAGACGACTGAGAGCCCAGTAAACAGGTATGTGTTTAACCGGTGAACTGATAGTTGGATTTGGTCACAGTGTTTTATGTATCTAACCAAACAGGAAATCCTTCTGTGTTGAAATGAAACTTCAGACTGAAGTCTTTCTGCCTATTACAGCATCACACTCACACAGATGTACACTCAACCCGCTGTGCTTTACTTTGTGGGATTGTTATTTAATTATTGTGAATTTTACTTTCATAAACATGAGGTTTATAAAAACGATCCCTGGTGCTTGATGGTCCCTTAACATTTCCTGCTCCAGTGCTGCCCCCTGCTGTCCAAGATACATACAAACAAGACTGTGTGGACCCAGCGAGGCAATACAAGCCGTGCACTTCAACATGGAGGTCACCTGACACCGCTGTACCGTTGCTTACTGTGTGGAATCAGCACAAATAATTCCAGTTTAAAATACGCTGATCATGTGCCTCCTGTGTTTATGAGACGCTGCTCCTAAGAGTTAAAAGAGATTAGGTGTATGGGATTTGATCACTGGATCACCCGGTAGACCAGCCCAAACTGAACACGAGCACTTATCCATGATCTACACACAAAGGCATGTACCTATAGCTGTAAGTGCAGCTTTACAGAACTGAAGAATCTCTTTCAGTCTAACGAGAAATCAGAGTTACAGGTGATTCACTGTCCTGTTCTACAGTTTCTCGTTATGTCGAGTGTATA